>CANXYI010814944.1:0-10973 GCA_948208565.1 Hura crepitans | reverse complement strand
CATACTAATCAAGCAACACACATTCACATTCATACCTAAGTCCTCGACCACACTTACAATTCATGCCAATCATGCAAATTTCCACTACTTCACAAGAAATACCATTACACATCCATGTTAAAGCCATCAATCTATGCTTAAAACAACATAAACACACTTTAGCCACTTACATTCCTCTCGGCCAACTACCCAATCTACATGTACATCACTTCTTTCAATTAATTAACCATGCAATTCCTATTCCCATATACCATACACTAAAATACTTCCAAGAAAACACCTCACCAAGCAATTTCATGCATTCAAATCACCCTTAATTCATACGAAAAGCTACTAAAATTGAAGGGCATAAAGTGAATGGTGGAATTCACTTACCTCCCTCACTTAAAGATGAGATTGCCGTCATTTCAAGGTTATCATCCTTCATTTCTAGCCCTCACAGTCAATTCCTCCTTCTTCTTTAAGCTCTCCCCTACTCTAATTCACCTCAAACAAAAGCCATGCATGTCCCCACAGAAGTGAGGCATCACTAGGAAACATTTCTAGTTAAGAACAACCAAGAAAATTCAAAGGAGAAGCATGAAAACTCACCTTACACACTTGATGGACTGATTATGACCCTTAAACTTTTAATGAATTTTAACTTAACCATGGAAGCTCCTCTTGCCTCCATTCTTTTTTTAGAACTTCATTAACATCTAAGAGAAATTTTTAGTGGAATTTATTTTCTAGAATAGGTTAAAGAATATGGTGAAATTGGTTTCTCCCCCTGTTATGGCGTCATTTGCTGGACAGAAATAGAGAAATTCTTTTGCATTTTATTTAGTGGAAAAGTCAACTTGTTAACACTTCTTGCCACTTGTGAAGGCCCTAGGGCAACTGGCAAGTATACGGGTGGGGTTCACAATAACTCAAACCACCCCAACACATCTCAATTTTTTGGCAAACTTCAAAATTTCACCAAAATTCACACAGACTATAAAAAATTACACTGTTTATTTCAAAATTCATATTTTAATCCCTTTTACTTGCTCATAAAATTTTGCAGCCAAATTCCATTGATAGGGTAGATTTCAAATTGCCTCAATTTGTATGCCAACCTAAAAAATTTTGAGAATTTGCAAACGACCTCAGAATCCAAAAATTCTTTCACTAACGGACTCAGTGGAATTTTTGAGCTTTAGGGTCCATTATTTTTGAGTCTGTTTGGTACATCTCTGGTTAATCCTAGCCCGTAAAATTTTTATTACCCTGAGGGGTAGCTTACAATCTGTAATGAATTGCTAGTTTTGGTAAATTTTTAAAATTTTCCTTTTCCATTAAATTAAAACCCCTCGAAGTTTCAAAAGTAGTCTCACTGCCTCAATTTATGTGCAAATGACCCAGCACCCTAAACACACTTTCTAATCCTAGTGGCACCGTTCATGGAGCCTCAAAACATGGGTGTTACATTGAATGCCTTAAATTCACTTACCTTACTACTAAGGGAGATGAATTCTTCACTTTAAGCTTGGAAACAGATCACAACCCACCTCACTTTGCCTTAACCTCTATTCACCTCACCTTCCCTTTAAAAATTGATAAAAAATCACACAAGCCTCTAAATCAAATTCTAAGTATATAGGCTCTCTTAGAATTACCAAATTCTCTAGGAAATAAATTAAAAAAGGTTGAATTACTTACATATCAAAAGTTGTTTTCCAACTACTTATGATGTACACTTGAGCTTTTCTTGAATTTTCTTTAAATTTAGGGACTCCTTTGGCCTCCAATGCCTTTTTAAATCAATTAAACACATTATTAAGAAATTTTTGGGGGCAATTGTCAAGGGAACATTCATGCATTTTCATGATGTTCAACACACCATAATCCATTAATTCATGGTATAAGTACACTTACATACATACTTTTATAATTTTATGCCATTTAAGGTTACAAAAGCCTATCATATGCTTCGGCCACCACTAGCCTTCCATCCATTCATGCATTATTAAACTTATTACATGCCAAGTTAACTACTCACACATTATTGGTCTAAGGGATAAACATTTCCAGCCTTAAACATAACCTATAATCACATTAATCAAGTAACACACATTCACATTCATACCTAAGTCCTCAACCACACTTGCAATTCATGCCAATCAAGCAAATTTCCACTAATTCACAAGAAATACCATTACACATCCATGTTAAAGACATCAATCTATGCTTGAAACAACATAAACACACTTTAGCCACTTACATTCCTCTCGGCTAACTACCTAATCTACATGTACATCACTTCTTTCAATCAATTAACCTTGCAATTCCTATTCCCATATACCATACACTAAAATCCTTCCAAGAAAACACCTCACCAAGCAATTTCATGCATTCAAATCACCCTTAATTCATATGAATAGCTACTAAAATTGAAGGGCATAAAGTGAATGGTGGAATTCACTTACCTCCCTCACTTAAAGATGAGATTGCCACCATTTCAAGGTTATCATCCTTCATTTCCAGCCCTCACAGTCAATTCCTCCTTCTTCTTTAAGCTCTCCCCTGCTCTAATTCACCTCAATCAAAAGCCATGCATGTCCCCACAGAAGTGAGGCATCACTAGGAAGCATTTCTAGTTAAGAACAACCAAGAAAATTCAAAGGAGAAGCATGAAAACTCACCTTACACACTTGCTGGACTGATTATGACCCTTAAACTTTTAATGAATTATAACTTAACCATGGAAGCTCCTTTTGCCTCCATTCTTTTTTTAGAACATCATTAACATCTAGGAGAAATTTTTAGTGGAATTTATTTTCTAAAACAGGTTAAAGAATATGGTGAAATTGGCTTCTCCCCTTATTATGGCATCATTTGCTGGACAGAAATGGAGAAATTCTTTTGCCTTTTATTTAGTGGAAAAGTCAACTTGTTAACACTTCTTGCCACTTGTGAAGGCCCTAAGGCAACTGGCAAGTATACGGGTGGGGTCCACAATAACTCAAACCACCCCAACACATCTCAATTTTTTGGCAAGCTTCAAAAATTCACTAAAATTCACACAGACCATAAAAAATTACACCGTTTATTTCAAAATTCATATTTTATTCCCTTTTACTTACTCATAAATTTTTGCAGCCAAATTCCATTGATAGGGTAGATTTCAAATTGCCTTGATTTGCATGCCAACCTAAAAAATTTTGAGAATTTGCAAACGACCTCAGAATCCAAAAATTCTTTCACCAATGGACTCAATGGAATTTTTGAGCTTTAGGGTCCATTATTTTTTAGTTTGTCCGGTACATCTTTGGTCAGTCCCGGCCTGTAAAATTTTTATTACACTGAAGGGTAGCTTACAATCTATAATGAATTATTGGTTTTGGTAAATTTTTAAAATTTTCCTTTTCCATCAAATTAAAACCCCTCGAAGTTTTAAAACTAGTGTCACTGCCTCAATTTATGTGCAAATGACCTAGCACCCTAAGCACACTTTCTAATCCTAGTGGCACCATTCATAGAGGCTCAAAACATGGGTGTTACATTGAATGCCTCAAGCTTTGAAAGAGATCACAACCCACCTCACTTTGCCTTAACCTCTATTCACCTTACCTTCCCTTTTAAAATCAATAAAAAATCACACAAGCCTCTAAATCAAATTTTAAGTATATAGGCTCTCTTATAATTTCCAAATTCTCTAGGAAATAAATTAAAAAAGGTTGAATTACTTACATATCAAAAGTTGATTTCCAACTACTTATTATGTACACTTGAGCTTTTCTTGAATTTTCTTTAAATTTAGGGACTCTTTTGGCCTCCAATGCTTTTTTAAATCAATTAAACACATTATTAAGAAATTTTTGGTGGTAATTGTCAAGGGAAAAGCTTGCAAAATGGGGAAAAAAAGGTGGACAAGAGGGAGAAGTGGTGTTGGGACAAAGAGAGGAGAAAGAAGAAGGAGAAGTGGGGGTGGTGAGTAGGTATAGCCATATGGCCACTTAGGTGTAAAATGGGAGCTATATAGTGGGTGAGGTGGCACGGGTGGGGCCATTTGCCACCTAAGCATCCCAAAATAACTAGATTTTGATAAAAACTTCGGGGAATTTTTAAAAATCTCTTAAAACTCAAAAAATTATCATGTTTGTTTTAAAAATCCCTAATTAGTCCCAATTGGTGTCTAAGGCTTCATGCAACTTCTTCCAACACCTGAAAGTGAATCAAGGATCTCTATTAGAAATGATTGCCATAAGTACACCATAAAGTTTGACAATCTCATCAATATATAGTTTAGCCAACTTTTCCTATGAGTAAACATTCTAATAGGGATAAAGTGAGATGTCTTAGTTAGTCTATCAATAATTACCCACAGAGCATCATATTTAGCTTTGGTTATAGGCAATCCAATATCAAAGTCCATTATCACCTTTTCCCACTTCCATTCTGGTATTGTGATAGGATACAATAATCCAGAAGGAACCTAATGTTTAGCTTTTACCTGCTAGCATGTCAAACATCTAGCAACATACTCTGCCACATCTCTCTTCATGCTTGACCACCAATACTAAGGCTTCAGGTCCAAATACATCTTAGTACAACTAGGGTGCATAGAATAAAGAGCTTCAAATGCCTCCATCAGTATTTATAACTTTAGGTCATCTATACTAGGTACACATAACTTACCCTGATAATACAAGCATCCACCCTCACTCAAGTCAAATCTTAGTGCCATCCCCTCTTAGACTTTACTTACTAGCTGCATCAGTGACTCATCTCTACCCTCTGCTTCCTTTATTTACTATCCAAAATTTTGTTTAATCTATAACTTAGCCACTATAGCATTCTCCTTAGTTTACTATAATCTAGCATTCATAGATCTCAAAGTTACCATGAATTTCCTGCTCAAAGCATTTGCTACCATATTAGCTTTCCCTAGGTGGTAATCTATTAAACATTCATAATCCTTAATCAGCTCTAACCACATTCTTTGCTTCAATCTTAACTATTTCTTAGTTAGGAAGTATTTTAGATTCTTATGGTTTATATAGATGTAATATTTCTCAACATACAAGTAATGCCTCTAAATTTTCAAAGCAAACACAGTGGTAGCTAGCTCTAAATCATGAGCAGGATAATTCCTCCCATGTGGCTTTAACTATCTTAAAGCATAAACTACTACCTTTCCTTTTTGCATCAACACATAACCTAAGCTATTAAGTAAGGCATCACTATACACTACAAAGTCCTTACCCTATTCAAGTTGAATCAGGATAAGAGGTTCTAGTAGCATCTTTTTCAACTTCTTAAAATTGGCCTAACATTGGTCATCCCACTCAAATTTCACATTCTTTTTAATCAATCTGGTAAAAGGAGCTATAATTATGGAAAATCCCTTCACAAACCTTCTATAGTACCAAGCTAATCCTATGAAACTCCATATCTTTGTTATATTTCTTAGAGGTTCCCCCTCTAACACTACCTTAGCCTTTTTAGGGTTTACTAATACCTTTTGCTGACACTATGTGTCCTAAAAAAAGCCACTTCAATCAGCCAAAATTCACACTTACTTAGCTTGGCATACAACTATTTCTCCTTCAAAGTCTATAACACAACCTTGAGATGCTGTTCATGTTCCTCCCTGGTCTTAGAGTATACCAAAATATCATCAATCTATATCACCATAAACTAATCCAGGTAAGGTTGAAATATTTTGTTCATTAATTCTATGAAGGCTGCTGGGGCATTTTTGAGACCAAAGGGCATTACCAAAAACTCATAATGCCCATATCTTGTTATAAATACAGTTTTAAGAATATTAGCTTCCTTGACTCTTACCTACTGGTATCCAGATCTCAAGTCAATCTTAGAAAATACACCTGCATCTCTCAACTGATAAAAAAGATCATCTATTCTAGGTAAAGGATATGTGTTTTTCACTGTCATCTTATTTAGCTTTCTGTAATCAATACATAGCCGAAGCGAGCCATCTTTCTTCTTTACAAATAACATAGGTGATCCCCAAGTTGAGACACTAGGTTTGATGAAACACTTATCTTACAGTTCCTGCAATTGTACCTTTAATTCTTTCAGTTCAGCTAGTGCTATTCGGTAAGGAGTAATAGAAATAGGAGTTGTTCCAAGATACTACTCCATTTCAAAATCGAGCTCCTACTGTGGAGGCAAACTTAGCAATCATCAGAAAACTCAGACACTATTAGAATCTATTTAAGTATTACAGTGGAAGCATAAGTGACAATGATATGTGTTAAATAAGCTTCGTACCCTTTTCAAATGAGTTTCCTTGCTGTAATAATTGAGATGAGGTTATTCATATAGTTTCTCTGACCTACCACTATCATTGTCTATCCCTCTGCAGTCTAGAGGTTCAACCTCTTATTTTTACAATCAAGTATAGCTTGATGCTCTGATAACTAGTCCATTCTTAGAATCACATCAAACTCATTAAAAGGTAATTCAATCAAATCCATAGGAAACATACATTCTTGGATCACTAGAAGACACTATCTATATACCTTATTCACATTCACACTCTATCTTATAGGATCACTAACTTGTATATCTATGTTCACATGCTCATATTTCAGTCCTTTAGCATATGCCAATGTGGTGCTTACATATGAATGTGTGGATCCTAGGTCTACTAAAGCCAAAACTAAAACATCAAATAAATAATAAGTATGAGTTTCGACGTCTAGTCTTGCTACCTACATTTTAGCTCTGACAAAATACTATCTAGTTAGGGCATAGGCTTTTGTTTTGGTCCCATGACTAAGACTAGATTGATCCCTTCTACTCTGCCTTTGGCCTCTGTTATGACATACAATTGTGGATGCCTGAGTATGAGAACCCTAGGGCTATCTCTAAGGACACTCTCCCTGGTAGTGGTCCTTGGCACCACAAGTAAAGCACTCTCCCCTTTTACCTAACCAACGCTACCCCTAATGCCTTTTATGACAAGTATTGTAGGTTGGGGTCTATTTTTGTTACCTACTGGACTAGGAGTACTAGTAGCTCTTGAAGGTAGTCGAGGTCTAGCTATGGAAACTTGCATAGATCTCTAAGACTGTGTCTATCTTTATGCCTGGTGCACTTACTAGGATTGAGATGATGCTTCTCTCCTTCTCTTACTATCACTTAGGGCTACACTGGACTACCCCGTAGTAAACTGTCTTTTTCTCTAGAAGAAGTCTCTCTTTTCTAGTACAATGTCCTTCATGTCATAGGCAGATGCCAATAATATGGCAAAGTCTATTACCTTTGGGTTTGCTATCTACATCCTTAACTCCACATTTAACCCCTTTAGAAATCTCTTACACTTTTCCTCCTCATTAGGAATGAACTCCTCTATGTATATGATCAACCATGTAAAATCCTTCTCATATTCAGCCATTATCCACTTGCCCTTTTTTAAATCTAAGAACTCCTACCTTTTCTTATCCTTGTAGGACTTAAGGATATGCCTCTTTCTAAACTTTGTCAATAAGAACTCCCAAGTGAGATCTATCAGTACCTTTCTCTTCCTAATAGTATCCCGCTAGTGATATGCTTCTTCTTGTAGGAGGGAAGTTGTACATTTTAGGCTATTTTCTTCTGAAAACTATAGCTATTCAAAAATCCTGAAGGTCCTCTCCAACTAGTACTCTACTTGTGTTGCATCATCCTCCTTCATATCTAGAAAATCCATAACTCCTATCTTTTCAATTCTTTCCAATGGTGTCTTCTATACTAGAGCTGGTGGTGCTAGAGGTACTAGAGCTGATGGAGGAGGTAGAGGTGGAATAACAGCTATGAAGGTATGTCTCAACAAATTAACTATCTATTATAACAAAGCTAGAGATGCTTCATCCTGTGGCTATGCCTAGGGTTATGGCCTATATGAAGCATCACTAGGCTCAGGAATAGTTATAATATTTTCCCCCTATATTATAGTTGAACAATAACAAGCTACTTTCTCTGCACTTTTCTTTGGTGGTCTATTAGCCATCTTGAATTACTATAAAAATTATAAAACTTATCAACCTCCTATATTATAGTCAGAGCATAATTTGCTACTTCCTCTGCTCTTTCCTCTAGTGGTATATTAGCCATCTTGAATTACTACAAAAATTACAAAACTTATTAACCTCCTATATTATAGTCGGAGCATAACTAGCTACTTCTTCACCTCTTTCATCTGGTGGTTTATCAGCCATCTTGTATTACTATAGAAATTACAAAACTTATCAGCCTCTATATAGTGTAGCATAGATGTATAACCAACCCTAGACTTTGGCACTCATGTAAACTACCTAGGAATATTTAACCTTAGCTCTGATACCACTAAATGTGACACCTTTACTGGATTCTTGAAGAAAACTGACAGGTGATGCACTTCCCACCAAGTCATCCATCCTAGAATTTGTCTAGAGGTAAACTCCTTAGCACTTATGAACTGTTCTAAAACTCTATCAAGTATTTCTTAGATTTCCAATCTAATCCTTATACATGTGTATATATGGTCTGATAGACTTAGATGACCCATTTATAGACACTTTACTAGTCAGAAAAAATTGGGCAGTATAATAGCTATTCGAGTAACATACCAAAATTTTTTTCACTTGTTAAAAACACTTTTGTAGACAATCCTTCAATTCAACCTCCATTTGGACCCTTTTGGTCCCTTAGTCAACATCAGCACACATCAAACATATATCAAAATCACACACACATAGGGCTTCAAGCCCACAGTTATCAAAACCTTAAGTAACCCAAACACCTATTCATATACATCACATCCATGCTTTATATACAGACATAGCAGCTCTTAGGCATGCTAGCCTATATTTATAGAATTTGCATGAGTGCCTTTACTTAAAAAGAAGAAAAAAAAACTCTAATTACCTTTTAACACTTTTATTGCTACACTATATAATCACCAAGGTTGGTCTGCTTATCCTTGCTACCTACACACCACAACATGGTTACGCTGAGGATAAAACTTAGTAGTGAATTTAAACCATTCAAAACATGCCACATTTATTAATACACACAAAAAAGTATAAAATAATGGTCTAGATGTAGTGTGTGAGTGATATGCTAGCTGACTGATGCCATTTATATGATATGCCATGTTTACTTCAAAATTACCAAAATGCCACTGTGCTTTATTTATTAAATTTATTACCATAAGCAATCACCAATTATTCTAGACTTGTATTTTACTTTACTTTAATTTCATTTTATAGGCCTGACTAGGTCAAGGACACTTACCAACACTGTACTAAGAGGGAACTAAAAAAGTGTGCAGTGGCCCATATTTTGGACCCGACTGCTACACCGATCTGATATAGCCATAAGGATCATTTCATAGGAACCTCATAAAGGGCAAAAATAATGAGCAACTATACATAGGGATCAGTTCATATACTTCTTAATGGCACCTCATCATGTCAAATTATTCATCCAGGTCTGCGCATCAGACTAGTGTAGTGGCCCCTCTGGGGAACTTCACCACTACACCAGCATAGTCTGATATATAGAGGAAAATGCTAGCAATGTAGTGGTATGCCCTATAGACTAGTGCATTAACCTAGTTTGATAAATAGATAGTCTAGCAGCTGCTAATCCTTAAGTTGACTGGTCAACCTATCTAATAGGTGTTTAACTAATGGGCTATCTGACTTTATTTTATGTTTATTTCCTTACTGATCATCTTTTTATAATATTCCAAGTTGAAAATAGATAGTTATAATTTTTACTAGATAGTCAACTTTTGACCTGGATAGTTAAAAGTCATTTTTAGCCTCACTAGACAATTACGAGTCAATTTCATAAAAATATTTTAAAGCGTTTTCATAAGCATAATTAAAGGCATATTAAATCTAGTTTGGTCTATTATTTTGGATCAGTTATATACTTATTAAGTAGTCATTTTAAATCTAGTCCCTAAATTTATTTTTATAGGACAATTATAGGTTAACTTACAATATTGCAGTAGCCATTTTATGTTCATTTTAGGTCTTTTCTAAGCCTTTTTTCAGTGCTAATTACACTCACTACCATACATTTCCATAGGCTTAAAGCTAAGCTCAAATATGTATATCAAATTGCCATATAAATAGCTTCCATTTCATTTCCCATGAACAATATAAATTGTCTCCAAATAAAATACCATTTTCAAACAAAAAATAGTTCATTTTGAGGTTACTTTTACCAAGCCATTACAAGCCAATTTCAAGTCCCATTTTTAACCATATTCTAACCCTAAAAGGTATCTTATGTTATATATATTTCATGCCTTATTACTCATGCATTTTTACCTCATTCATGCCATATGGACATTACACAATTATGCCATTTATGCCATGACAATCACACACATACATATGCCATACAACACCTCATTTTTCATGCCATTCTTGTCTTGCAAACCTCTCAGCCAATATCCCTAAATTGCCATACATATGCTTGTAATCACATTCAAGCACACATAAACACATTTTAACATCACAGAAGCATGCACATATAAACACAATGCTATTGCGATGTAAACTAGGCCATTTTACACCTTAATCATGCCTTAGCCACACTAAGCACACACACACACACACTTTATTCACCAATTCTTTCACCTACACCTATAATGCCATCACTAAAAAGCTAATTTCCACATAATATACTAAGCACACATACCATACACTTAACCTACACACTAAGGCACCTCTCAGCTTAATGAGGTCTTACATCTATACTTATAACTCTCACCATATACACATATAATTCATGCATCTTTAATGTCTTATACCTTAGAAATCATGCCAAATCACCTTAACAAAGCCATACACACATGCCCCTTTTCCACAAACCTGTCGACCAAATGGGGATTAAGCCCTTCTATGCACTTTTTTCATCAAATCAATATTCTAATCATTCATTACATACATAATTAACCTAAATACTTGCCCAAATCATCAATTCATACACATTAGCTACAT
>CANXYI010814899.1:0-15918 GCA_948208565.1 Hura crepitans | reverse complement strand
TACAAGAGTTATGTTCTATTTAAACTACCCAGTAGTGTTAATTTCTTGATAAACTACCTTAATAGGATAACTTTCAGAAGAAATAACCCATTGGCTGAATTTCTACATGAATATTAAGTTATTGGGCTTGTTTTAAGCTTAACCCAACATATTTGCCTTCATATTTCACCTTTGGCCCAATTCACACAAGCTTGAATTCTTGGCATAACTTGAATCTTATTCTAATCTTGAATCTTCATAATAAGCCCAATCTAAATTCTTCAAGGTCTAAGTAGCCCATATTATCTATTTGAATGCACATCCATCTTACCTAATTAGTAACACATGTATGGCACATAATTAATAACACATGGATGGCACATGATAGGCATATGGTTGGCACATGTCTTACATATGACTTGTATATAACTTGTTGACCTTTGACTTGTTGACTTTGTTGACCTTGACTTGTGAACTTTGACTTGTTGACTTTTGTCCTAAAATTCCAAAAAGGAAACTTTCGACCTAATGGTGAGAAACATGTCTTAACTTAGGTAGTTACACCAAATGATAACTAGAAATGACAAAAGTGTCCAAAAACCAAAAATAGAAATTTATGGCCTAACAATGCAAACTGTGTTCTAAACTAGGTAGTTAAGCCAAAAGATAACAAGAAATGACAAAAATGTTCCAAAAACTAAAAAGGAAATTTTAACCTAACAATGTCTAAGCCTTATTTCATACGAAACAATCTAAATGAGGAATAAGCCCATTTGAATAGGTTAATATACATTATAAAGTTTTTCATTGCTTGAAGGTCATCCTTGCATACATCAAAACTACTTAAACTACTTTAAGCATGAGAAACTTAATAAAGAATGCAGATGGCCCATACAACTAGACAACCTATTCTGGATAGTTTAGTCAGTCAACTAGGGATGGATAGCAACTACTGAGTACTTTGGTGCCTTGTTGTAGCGGTCGTATAGGTCCAGAGGGGCCACTATACATATCTAGGTTAGTGTAGCAGTTGTATAGGTCCAAGGGGGCCACTACATATATCTAGGCTATTTTAGCAATCATTTAAGTCCAGTAACCCACTTGGCGTGGCAGCTATATAAGTCCAGAAGGGCCATTGCACATCTATGATCTTTATGGTCTAGTATAGCCTCTGTGGCCAGATAGTCCCATCCAATTTCGGGCACAAGTCTCTTAAGTATGGGCAAAACAAATGTATAACAAGATTAAAGGAGATTAAGGCATAAAATTAATAGACACGCAAACAATTTGCAAGAATAATGCATCTTATACATGTATGGTAATTGATAATTATGTAAATTATGGTATCTAGTTTGTATGTACATATATGACCTCTTTATGCTATGCATGTCTTTATTTATGCTAAATTTATCATGAGTGTATAAATGCAAGCGGACCATTAAGCTCTAAGCTTAGCGCATCTTTTATTTTTGCGATACATATGTCAAAGGATAGATTAAAGTTAAAGCCTCAGATTCAGCAATACAAATAAAAAGAAGTCTTTCTTTTGGTTTTTTTTTTATTGTTTATTATGGGATGTAACATGATTAAAGGAACTCATATGGTTGTACAAGGGAATTACACCTAGACATGTTTTTAAAAGTTTTATAATAACATCTTTAAAGTAAATTTGCATAGATGTTTATGTATATATGCATGCATGTATGTGTATGTGTGTGTGTGTGTGTGTATTTGACTTTTGTTTTATGTATGTGTTGAGTCGATGATCAGAAAGATCAGTATAATTTGATTTATGATGTTTGAGCATATAAGTGTTTTCTTTATAGGTTACTATTCACAGTGGGAATAGTGTCATTAGTACAACTGTTATGCTATCAGATTTTTAACACGGTGATTTCTTAAATAGTCTAACTTTTAAATGGTTTTGTTAAGTCAGATTTTAAAGGATTGCATGCTAAACAAGTTTTTAAAAGGGTTTTAATTTATATGGGTTATAAGTAAAGTAAGTTCAATTATTAGTTATGTGCTGCTCCTCATTCGAATCCGATGATTGGGTCGGGTGAGGGGTGTCATAGCACATTTCTTGCATATGACTTGTTGACGTTAACTTATGGACTTTGACTTGTTAACTTTTGTCCTAAAATTCAAAAAGGAAACTTTCAACCTAATAATGTGAACTATGTCTTAACTTAGGTATTTACACCAAATGATAACAAAAAATAACAAAAATGGAAACTTTTTGGCCTAAAAATGTCCTAAGCCTTATTACATACAAAACAACTTAGATAAGGAATAAGCCCATTTGAATAGGTTAATATACATTGCAAAATTCATCATTGCTTGAAAGTTATCCTTGCATACACCATTCTCTTATTCCTCAAAAAAGATTCGTCCTCGAATCTTTGTCTTTTTATAATTTAGACTTGAAGAACTAGGAATGAATTTATCTTCATATATCATCTTTTTGATAGGTGGGAAAAGAATGAAAGCTTCCTCATGATAAACCTGCAAATCAACATCAAGAGAACTAAACATAACATGGTTAGTAAAAAATAAGTAACCTTCCCATTCTCCTTCTCAATCTCCTCATAAAGTCATCCTCCTTAGGTAATACAAAATCAAGACTTACATATTGATCTTCCAACATCGAACACTTTTCTTTTTCACTTAGGATCTCAACATTCTTCTCCACTTCTTTTTCTTCAACTGTAGTCACCTCTTCGCCATAAAAAAAATTTTGCACTAACAATCTTATTGATATGTCCTGAGTTTGAGAGGGTTGTGGATCAAGTTTAGGCTGATGGCACATAAAGTCAATCAAGACTGGTAAGCCCATGTTTGATCTAAATAAAGGATAGGGTACACCTCTACTGACAACTTAAGCTTTTGGTAGAAATAATTAGCGTTCATCCGGTTAAGCGTGCTTGGGTAAGGTCAGTACTAGGATGGGTGACCTCCTGGGAAGTGCTTGGCTAGAGCCGTATCACTTATCTTCTACAACTTCATTTTGGATTTCAACCACATTAGAAAATGAAGTAGGAATGTCAACCACATCTTTAAATTAACCCCTATTTGAAGTTTGAATTGTGGCCTCTTCTTCATATTTGTTTGAGTTCCATCTTCTCTTTTATTTCTTCTTCTCTTATGTATTGCTCATGAATTTGATTAAATAGCAATCCGCATTATCAAAATCTTCTTTCAATATATAAAGTCTTTGTCTTATTTCTTTAGCTCTATCATCTCTTCTTTTGTCATTCTTTGGCCATTTTGAACTCCATGATGGTTTGTAATTAGATGAATTCTTTATTGTAACCTTTTATTTGAGTTATCTCTCCATCATTTTTAAGCTTTAATTTAGGATTTGTAACTTTTGATGTTGTTCTTTATAATAATATGAAGGAACAAATCATCTCCTTATCAACGCCTTCATTTCGTCACATGTTGCAATAAGTTTTTCTCCATATCACGTTATTTAGCACTAACTGATCCTACCAAACTAAATCATATTCAATAAATTCAACAGCAACAATTTTACCTTTTTCTCTTCTGAATAGTTATAGCATTCAAAGATCAACTCCATTTGTCTCTCCCACTCCAAATACACTTCAGCATCATTCATCCCTTTGAAAGGTAGAATTTTCATCTTGATGGAGCTTAGATTATTGTTTCTTTTAAGTTTGAATTATAGCCTTCTTTGTTTGAGTTCCATTTCTCTTTTATTTCTTCCTCTCTTATGTATTGCTCATGAATTTGATTAAATAGCAATCTCACATTATCAAAATCTTCTTTCAACATATCAAGTCTTTATCTTATTTCTTTAGCACAATCATCTTTTCTTTCATCTTTGATGTATGCAATGATGGCATTCAAGCAATGATGAACTTTGCCATGTATATATGTAATTAAAGCCTTAAACAATGTCAGGCCAAAAGTTTCCATTTTGGTTCGTTTTCTTTTTTAGACACTAGTTTCCTTTTTTGGTCATTGGTTTCTTTGTAGTCAATGGACAAGTTTTTTATCATTTCTAGTCATGACCAAGATGTATGGGCCTACAAAAATGGATTAAGTCGACTAATCATGTGCATTTTGAAAAGTATGAAGGTGATTTCGAAATTGGGCTATTGAAGATCGGTCAAATACAAGATGTTTCCTATATAAAATGCTTCTTATATAAGATGTTTCTTACATAAGATACTTTCTACATAGAATGTTTCCTACATAGGGTATTTTGTAGCTTATTAAAGGCTCATTAAGATGTAATATTCAAGACATTCATTCAGAAATAAAAACTTAGGTTTACTTCTTTGCAAGGGTGGATTTCTCTTATGTTCTTGCTAAGAATTATTATCTTATCAAGGTAATTTTACTTTGTGGTGATTTCATTTTTGTTTTTTCTTCGACCTTAAATTGCTAATTAACTTAGATTAATTAGAGGTTAGAGTTTCTTCATATCTAGTATTGCTAATTTTCTACTGGAATTAAAGGTTTTAGATCCTATCTTGTTCAATTGCTTAAATTGGTTTTTAAAGCCTAGGTTGTGTGAATTGTAAGTTTGGTTTTAGGTCTTGGGGTTTTATATCATTTGGTGTCAGAGTCTAGTTAAGGTAATTAGATATTTATCCTTTGCATTAGGTTTACTTTTTATTTATTCTTGCATATCATAAAAAATGCATAAAAAATTTTTCTACATATTAGAACATATTTGCATACGTCTTTATTTTTGCCTCATTCTTTAATCATATTAGATTTAATTATTTTATTTACCTTCTATTTTGCATCATATATTTATATAAAAAAAGAAAAAAAGGACAAGTAAAACTCATAGAATTTTTATTCTACTTACTAATCATTTTTCATTGGTTCTTTAGGTTCTGGCGCGCAAATTTGGTTAGGAGATAAATATTGGGTTACATATTCAATTTTTTTACTTGGAAATTGAATTTTAGCACTAAATGCTTGCTCGAACAAGTTTACAACCAGAAATTGATTTTGTGGCAAAACTTTGAAATTTTTGAAATACACGTCAGATCATTACCAAATTTTATTATCACCTTCATGGGGTTATTTTAAGCTTATATATTAAATTAGAATAGAATCTGAGCTCATTTGTTTTTCTTTTTAGTGAAATTTTTACTTACAACAAGATTTTAAAATTTTCATAATACTTAGCCAAACGTCTTCAATTTTTTACTAGCACATTTCTTATGTAAATCTAAACTTGCCTATAAATTTTAGGGTTAATCAAACATGTATTGTGGGAGATTTGGTCTTCTCATTTGGAGAAATTAAATCCCTACAAACTTTCTACTTTTGTATTCTCTTTATATTCTTAGTTTCCCTTCTTGTTATTTACTTATTTTTGCATCCATTAACAACATTTGAATTACATATTTCTTGTCTTGTACTTAATTTACATGAAAATCAATAAACACACTTTCAACTTCTTATGTGTTTAATTCAATTCATTGTTTTTATTTTTGCTTCTAGTATTTGTTGTCTATGATTTCTTTATTAGGATTTTCCTTTTTAAATTCTAATTATTGCTTGTTAATTGCTTTGATACAAGAACTTAGTTCTAAAGCAAGAACACGTAGAGGATCTTTTAAGAGGTAAAAGGTAAAGTGTGTTAGCTTTAAAAAGAGGGTAAAAGCCTAAATTTGAGTGAAACATGAGTGACTAAACCTCTTTGAGAATAAACATGTGAGGGTGTGTTGTAAGGATTTATTAGTCACAATTTTCTTTCTTACAAAAACTTTGTGAAAAATGTTTAGGATATGTTACCACAAGTTAAAATGGTATTCACTTTAAGGCAAGTATATAGGTGACAACCAAAGAGATAATAGCCTTAGCTCCACCAAAATGAAGATTCCACCTTTTAAAGGGATGAATGATGTTGATGCATACTTGGAGCGGGAAAGAAAAGCGAAATTAATCTTTGAATGCCATAGTTATTCAAAAGAGAAAAAGGTAAAACTTATTGTTGTTGAATTTACTGACTATGCTTTAGTTTGGCAGGATTAACTGGTGTTGAATAGAAGGCGATATAAAGAAAAACCTATTACAACATGGAATGAAATAAAGGCATTAATAAAGAGACGATTTGTTCCTTCATACTATTATAGAGAACAACATCAAAGGTAAGTCTAACTCAAGGCTCTAAAAAGGTGGGGAGACAACTCAAACCAAAGGGTACAACAAGTAATTCATCTAATTACACCCCTTCTTAGAGTTCAAAATGGTCAAAGAAATATAAAAGAAGAGATGATAAAGCTAATGAAATAAGAGAAAGACTTTATATGTTGAAAGAAGATTTTTATATTGTGAGATTGTTATTCAATCAAATTTGTAAGCAATACATAAGAGAGGAAGAAATAAAGGAGAATATGGAATTAGAGAAGAAAAAAGAAGAAAAGGCCGCAATTTATGCTGCAAATAGGGATCAAATTGAAGATGTTTTTGATATTCCTACTTCATTTTCTAATGCAATTGAAATCCAAAATGAAGTTGTAGAAGATGAATTTGCTAGTGATGAAGATTTTATGGTGAAAAGTTCAAGGCGATTAAAGAAAAAGAACTGGAGAAGAACATTGAGGACATGAATAAAAATAAAGAGCATTCGATGGTGGATGATCAATATGCAAGTTTTGATTTTGTATTACAGAAGAAGGATGAATTGTCTCCAAAAGTTGAGAAGGAGCATGGGATGGTTCAGAATGAAGTAATTTTGACTAACCACGTTATGTTAAGTTCTCTTGATGTTCATTTGCAAGTTCATCATGAGGAAGGTTTCATTCTTTTCCCAACTATCCAAAGGATGATATATAAAGATGAATTCATTCCTAGATCTTCAACTCTAAATTATAACAAGACAAAGATTCGAGGATGAATCTTTTTTGAGGAGGGAATGATATATACAAGGATGGCATTTAAGTAATGATAAACTTTGCCATGTATATTAGCCTATTCAAATGGGCTTATTCATTTTTTAGGTTGTTTTATATGTAATTAAGGCCTTAAACAATGTTAGGCCAAAAGTTTCCATTTTGGTTAGTTTCTTTTTTTAGACACTAGTTTCCTTTTTTGGTAATTGGTTTCTTTTTGGTAAATGGACCATTTTTTTTATCATTTTTAGTCATAACCAAGATGTATGGGCTTATAAAAATGGATTAAGTTGGCTACTTATGTGCATTTTGAAAAGTGTACAAGTGATTTCAAAATTAGGCTATTGAAGGTGGGTTAAATACAAGATTATTACTTAGGCTAGGCTTGAAATAAGCCCAATTAATGGAAATCCATAAGAAATTCATCCATAGGCTACTCGTTACATAAAATGCTCTTATATAGGATGTTTCCTACATAGAATGCTTCTTATATAAGATGTTTCTTACATAAGATGCTTCCTATATAGATTGTTTCCTATATAGGGTGTTTTGCAGCTTATAAAAGGCATATTAGATGTAATATTCAAAACATTCATTCAAAAATAAAAACTCGTGTTTACTTCTTTACAATGGTGGATTTCTCTTATGTTCTTGCTAAGAATTATTATCTTATCAAGGTAATTTTACTTTGTGGTGATTTCATTCTTGTTTTTCTTTGACTTTAAATTGCTAATTAACTTAGATTAATTAGATGTTTAGGTTTCTTTATATCTAGTATTGCTAATTTTCTGATGGAATTAAAGGTTTTAGATCCTATCTTATTCAATTACTTAAATTGGTTTTTAAAGCCTAAGTAGTGTGAATTACAAGTCTAGTTTTAGGTCTTGGGGTTCTGCAAGAGTCTTTCTTGGCCATTTTAAACTCTAAAAAGGTTTGTAATTAGATGAATTCTTTATTGTACCCTTTTATTTGAGTTGTCTCTCCACTATTTTTAAGCCTTAAGTTAGGCTTTGCAACTTTTGATGTTGTTCTTTATAATAGTATGAAGGAACAAATCATCTCCTCATCAATGCCTTCATTTCATTCCATGTTGCAATACCATATCGCCTTATTTAGCACTAACTGATCCCACCAAACTAAATCATATTTAGTAAATTCAACAACAACAAGTTTTACTTTTTTTCTCTTCTAAATAGTTATGGCATTCAAAGATCAACTCCTCTCCCACTCCAAATACACTAACATTATTCATCCCATTAAAAGGTAGAATTTTCATCTTAATGGAGCTTAGATTATTGTCTTTTTTATTGTCACCTCTATGCCTACCATAGAGTGAATACCATTTTAACTTGTGATGACATATTCTAACAAATTCTACATAAAGTGTCTATAAGGAAAAAAAATGTAAGTAATAAAACCTTACAACACTGCCTTACATATTTATTCTCAAAGAGGTTTAGTCACCCGTGTTTCAGTCAAATTCAAGCTTTTACCCTACTTTTAAGCTCACACACTCTTGCTTTTACTCCTCAAAGATCCTTCACATGTTCTAGCTTTAGAACCAAGTCCTTGTATCAAAGCAAATACAAGCAATGATCAGAATTAGCAAAGAAATAACCTAACAAATAGAAAATGCATGAAACAACACTAAAAGCAAAATGAAAAGGAAGAATTTGAATTCCTACATAAGAAGTATAAAGTATGTGTTTGCTGATTTTTGTGAATATTGAGTATAAGGCAAATTTGTATCTCAAATAATTTTAGTGGATGCAAAAGAAAGTAAAAAAAAAAAAAGAAGGGAAAACTAAGAGTACAACGAGAATACAAAATTAGAAAGTAAGAATTCAGTTTCTCTAAATTAAAAGACCAAATCTCCCATGATACTTATCTAATTAGCCCTAAAATTTACAAGCATGTTTAGATCAAATTAAGAAAAGAACTGGTAAAATTTGAAGATGTTTCGCTAATTATACTGAAATTTCTAAAATTTTGCTGCAAATGCAAATTTCACTAAAAAGCAAATAGAATGAGCTTAAATTTCACTCAAATTTAATAGGTACGCTTAGAATAACCCTAAGAAAGTGATAATAAATTTTGTTATTGATCTGAGGTGTATTTCAAAAATTCAAAAATTTTGCAACAAAATCTTTTTTTTATCAATTTACTAATGAATAGAAGGATTCAAAGGCTCAAATTTAATTCCAGCACTAATAATAAATGATGCACAAAATATAAAATAGCCAAGCAAGTTTCACAAGGATGCTTATGAATCAAAGAAAATTGATACGGACAGTAGGTGTTTATGCAATTTTGAATTTTCTTTTTTTTTTAATATACCATGCAAAATAGAAAGTAAAATAGTGCAATTGAACCTAATTTGATCAAAGAATGAAGCAAAAATAATGATCTATGCAAATATTTTCCAATAATAAAAAAATTATTTGTGTTTTTTTAATGACGCACGAATAAATCAAATGCAAACCTAATGCAAAGGATAAATATCCAATTACCCTAACAAGGCTCTGATACCAAATGATGTGAAACTCCAAGATCAAACTTGATAATGTAATCCACATAACTAGGCTTTAAAACCAAATTAAAAAGCAATTGAACATATTGAGATCTAACATCTGTAAATTCTATTAATGAAATAAGCAATACTAGATATAAAAATCCCAAACCTCTAATTAAGCTAGGTTAATTAGCAATTTAGAGATAAAGAAATCAAGAAAGAATCATTACAAAGCAAATATCTTGATAAGATAATAATTCTTAGCAAAAACACAAGAGAAAATCTACCCTTGCAATTTAATAGAACTCACCAATTGAGAATAAAACTTGAATACCATTCCCTATGCATTGGCTTGCCTTATATAATTAGCAAACAAAGCTTATACGAGAGTTATGTTCTATTTAAACTACCCTATAGAGTGAATTCCTTAATAAATACCTTAATAAAATAAGTTTCTAGAAGAAATAATCCCTTGATCAAAATTCTACATGTACATTAAGTTATTAGGCTTATTTAACACTTAGCCCAACATATTTGTCTTTATCTTTCATCTTTGGACCAATCTACACAAGCTTGAATTCTTAGTGCAACTCAAATCCTGGTCCAATCTTGAATCTTTATAATGAGCCCAATCTAAATTCCTCAAGGTCCAAATATATTTAAATAGCCTATATGATGCATTTGAATGCACATGTGTGGCATATGACTAGTAGCACATGGATGGCACATGTCTTGCACATGACTTGTTAACCTTTGACTAGTTAACTTATTGACCTTAACTTGTGGACTTTGACTTACTGACTTTTATCCTAAAATTTAAAAAGGAAACTTTTGACCTAATAATGTGAACTATGTCCTAACTTAGGTAGTTACACCAAATGATAACCAAAAATGTCCAAAAAACCAAAAATGGAAACTTTTTGGCCTAACAATGTCCAAAGCCTTATTACATACAAAACAACATAAATAAGGAATAAGCCCATTTGAATAGGCCAGTATACATCGCAAATATCATCATTACTTGAAGTCTATCCATGCATACATCAAACTTCCTTACGAGTAAAGTATGTTGAAATTGAGAAAATCTATTTAGGAGTGATCTAGGTTCCCAAAAAGTTGCAGCATTATTTTTAATCATACAAATGATGCAAAACCCCAAAATTAAACTTGATAATGTAATCCATGCAACTAGGCTCCAAAATTGATTTTAAGCTATTAAACGAAATAAGATTTAGCACTTTTAATTCTAATGCCAAATATAAGGGAAACCTAAACCTCTAATTAATCAAGAATGAATCCCTACAAAATAAAATACCTTGATAAGATAATAATTAATGACAAAAACATAAGAGAAATCCACCCTTGCAATTTGTCAAAACTCACCAATTGAAAAATAAACCCTTGAATGTCGTTCCCCATACATTGGTTTGCCTTATATAGGCAGCAAACAAAGCTTACAAGAGTTGCTTTCTATTTAAACTACTCTATATAGTTAATTCCTTAGTAAACTACCTTAATAAAATAAGTTTATAGAAGAAATAACCCATTGGGTGAAATTCTACATGGACATTAAGTTATTGGGCTTATTTCAAACTTAGCCTAACAAATTTGTCTTCATCTTTCATTTTTGGCCTAATTCGCACAAGTTTGAATTCTTGGCCTAACTTGGAATCTTCATCCAACTTGAATCTTGATCTAATCTTGAATCTTCATAATATGGCCAATCCAAATTCTTCAAGGTCCAAATGTATTTGAGTAGCTTATATGATCCATTTGAATGCACATGCATCTCACATGATTAATAGCAAATGCATGGCACATGACTAGTAGCACGAGGATGGCACATGATAGTCACATGGTTGGCACATAACTTATTTACCTTTAACTTGTTGACGTTTATCCTAAAATTTTAAAAAGGAAACTTTCAACCTAATAGTGTGAACTATGTACTAATATAAGTAGTTAAGCCAAAAGATAACTAGAAATGATAAAAATGGTCCAAAGACCAAAAAAGAAACTTTTTGGCCTAACAATGTCTAAGGCCTTATTACATACAAAACAATCTAAATAAGGAATAAGCCTATTTGAACAGGCTAATATCCATTGCAAAGTTCATTATTGCTTAAAGTTACATACATCAAAATAGCTTTTTCCATATATACAGCATATTCAACTCCAAATTCGTCAGATTGCATAATTATGGCTCTGATAGATCCTTTTCAATGGAAAGATAAAGAATCAACACACTTCTTAATTTAGGAGGTCCAAGAACCAGTGGATTGGTTGAGTATTGTTTGATGGCATCAATTGGCTTTTGAAAATCCTCATTCCTTTCTCATGGTTGATTCTTTCTTAAAAGTTTAAAGATTAGTTCATAGATAGATGTAAACTTTGCTATGAACTTGCTAATGCACTATAATTTTCCTGAGAATCCCTGAACTTCCTTTTTTATTTTAGGGGTTGGCCTTTTAACTATGGCTTTGACTTTATCAAGATCTACCTTAATCCCATTTTTACTAAAGATGAATCCAAGTAGTTTGCCAGAAGTAACCGTAAACAAGCACGTTTCTAGAAGGTTGTAAATTGTCATATTTTTTAAGTCTTATGTTGAATTTGTCAGTCATTGAAAGAACTTTTCTAAGGCTTCAAAATTCCCCTCTCTATCAACCATCATATCATCAACATAGACTTTAACTTCTTTGTGCATCCTATCATGGAAAAGCTTGGTTGTCGTTCTTTGGTGCATTGCCTTTGTACTCTTCAAACCAAAAGGCATGACTTTGTAGCAATACATCCCTTATTCAGTAACAAAAGTTGTCTTAATGACCTTTATAAGGATTTGGTTATAATTAGAAAATCCATTAACAAAAGAATACATGGCTACCATCGCTACATTGTCTACTAGCATATCTATATGAGACAAAAGGAACTTATCTTTTAGACAACCCTTATTTAGGTCCTGATTGTTGACACACATTTTGATTCTCCCATCCTTATTCAGAACTAAAACTATGTTTGCTAACTAAATAGGATAAACAATTTCTTCTATAAATTTGACTTCTAGCAGTTTAGTGACTTTTTTTTTTACTTTTCTAGCCCATTCTGGTCTCATCCTTTTTAGCATTTAGCATATGACTGTCACGTTTTCATATGTTGGAATGGCATATTTAGCTACTCCTTAATCAATTCTCAGCATGTCATCATAGCTTTAGGCACATATCTTTTCATATTTTTTAAGCAATCTCTCAAATTTTTCTCTCTCTTTAATAATAGTATCATGGACAATTAATATATTTTTAGGTTGTTCGTTTGTGTGAAGATTAATGCCAAAAATGCCTATGTAATAATCATTAAAATGCATGCTACCATCAGGAAAAATGTCACACAAGTAAGCATATTCATTGTTCACCTTATTGCTAAAAAGATCATTAACAAAAAAAAAAGATAAAATAAATAGAGTTCATCATGAAAATAATCAACCTCTATAAAGCCTATATCAAGCATATTCTTGATTGCAATGGGATAGATTTCTTCAGCAATAACTTCCTTAAACACTGAAAAGATCTCTTCCTCCCACTGCTTGACATGCTTTAGGTTTCTGAACTCCCAATCGATGACACCAATAAAGATCTTGAACTATAACTTAAAATTGCCTTCTACCACAGTTGGCTCTAAGGTCCTATCATACTTGCTTATGCCCTATTTGACAAAGTGGTAGTTTCCATATCTGCTTAAAAGCCAGCCCCTTTTGTGTCTTTTGTCCTTTTACTTGAAACAACTATGAATTTCTTTACAAGTATTTGTCCAAACCAGCCCTAGTTAGGAAATTAATTTTCTTCATGATTTGTGAAATCTTACAATCTATATAATCCTCGTATATGCTAGTTACAAAAAAGCCAGTAAATGGTTGATTGGCTATAGCTAAGGTGGAAACTACAAGATTAATTTCTGCCTTAAAGGTTACAACTTCCCCTTTAAATAAAAACTTTATCATTTGATGAAGTGTAGAAGGAACACCACCAAGCTTATGAAATGACAGTCTACCAAGTAAAACAGAGAATGATGCTAGGATATCTATAATAGTAAAGTCAACTTCATAAATAATATGGCTTAGTTAGACCTTGGTAACAAATAACCCTTTAGCTAGCCCTTCGGGTGTTGTCATTTGCTTTAACAGTGATGCTAGAATGATGTAAATCTTATTTCTTAATCCCTAAGTCAACTAGGATTTTGAGCAACCAAACATATAATGAGGATCCATCATCCACCATTGTGCAACTAATTTTCTTTCCATTTACCTCGACTTTAATGAAAAGAGGCTAATTGTCGTATCAAACTTCTATGGGAAGGTCCTTGTCAAAGAAAGAGCAACCCTTTTCTTACCAATTCTCATGACTCCAAGAAGTTCATCTAGGGTAAATCGATAGTAGAAACAAAAAATTACCAAAAAGGCCTTAGTGACTTTCTACTTATATGATTAGGATGACATCAACAGATCTTAAATGTTGATATAGTCTTCAGTCTTTTTAAGTTGTTCTAAGACTCTTTCACCTTTAGCTTCTTTAAGCTTGGTTTCCTTATTAGGTTCGACTCGACTATTCTTTTCGACCTTTTTCTACCATTTCTCCCTCAAGCTGAATCTCCCTTTCTTGCCCTCTTTAGGTTCTAAGTCAGAGGAACCATCTAATAAGCTAATAGTGATGTATGCAAGAATGGCATTCAAGCAATAATAAACTTTGCCATGTATATTAGCCTATTCAAATGGGCTTATTCATCATTTAGGTTGTTTTATATGTAATTAAGGCCTTAAAAAATGTTAGGCTAAAAGTTTCCATTTTGGTTAGTTTCCTTTTTTAGATAGTAGTTTCCTTTTTTGGTCATTAGTTTATTTTTGGTCAATAGACCATTTTTCATCATTTTTAGTCATAACCAAGAGGTATGGGCCTACAAAAATGGATTAAGTAGGCTGCTCATGTGCATTTTGGAAAGTGTAGAGGTGATTTCAAAATTGGGCAATAGAAGACGGGTCAAATGTAAGATTATTGCTTAGGCTAGACTTAAAACAAGCCCAATTAATGGAAATCCATAAGAAATTCATTCATAGGTTGCTCCCTACATAAAATTCTCCTATATAGGATGTTTCCTACATAGAATGCTTCTTATATAAGATGTTTCTTACATAGGATGCTTCCTACATAAGGTGTTTTATAGCCTATAAAAAGCTCATTAAGATGTAATATTCAAGACATTCATTCAGAAATTAAAAAAACTTGTGTTTACTTCTTTGCAAGAGTGGATTTCTCTTATGTTCTTATCAAGAATTGTTATCTTATCAACGTAATTTTACTTTATGGTGATTTCATTCTTATTTTTTCTTTGACCTTAAATTGCTAATTAACTTACATTAATTAGAGGTTTGGGTTTCTTTATGTCTAGTATTGCTAATTTTCTGTTAGAATTAGAGGTGCTAGATCCTATCTTGTTCAATTGCTTAAATTGGTTTTTAGAGCCTAAGTATGTGAATTACAAGTTTGATTTTAGGTTTTAGGGTTCCGCATCATTTGATATTAGAGCCTAGTTAGGGTAATTGGATATTTATCCTTTGCATTACGTTTGCATTTTATTTATTCTTGTATATCATAAAAAATTGCATAAACATTTTTTTGCATATTAAAACATATTTGCATACATCTTTATTTTTGCTTCATTCTTTGATCAAATTAGATTTAATTGTTTTATTTATCTTCTATTTTGCATCATATATTTATATAAAAAAAAAGAAAAAAAAGGACAAGTAAAACTCATAAAAGTTTTATTCTGCCCACTAATCAATTTTCATTGGTTCTTTGGGTTCTAGTGTGCAAATTTGATTAAGTAATAAATATTGTATTATATATTCAATTTTTTTTACTGGAGTTTGAATTTTAGCATTAAATTCTTGCTGGAACATAGTTTACAACCATAAATTAATTTTGTGGCAAAACTTTGAAATTTTTGAAATACACCTTATATCATTATTCCTAAGGTTATTTTAAGCTTATATATTGAATTCGAATAAAATCTGAACTCGTTTGGTTTGCTTTTTAGTGAAATTTGCATTTGTAATAAGATTTTAAATTTTCAGAATACTTAGCCAAACGTCTTCAATTTTTACCAGCACATTTCTTACATAAATCTAAACTTGCCTATAAATTTAGGGCTAATTGGACATGTATTGTGGGAGATTTGGTCTTCTCATTTGGAGTAATCACATTCTTATAAACTTTCTGCTTTTGTATTTTGTTTGTATTCTCAGTTTTCCCTTTTTATTATTTACTTTCTTTGCATCTATTAACAATATTTGAGTTATATATTTCTTGTCTTATACTCAATTTACGCAAAAATCAATAAACACGCACTTTCTACTTCTTATGAGTTTAATTCAAGTCTTTGTTTTCATTTTGCTTTTAGTATTTGTTGTTTGCAATTTCTTTGTTAGGATTTTCCTTATTAAATTCTAATTGCTACTTGTTAATTGCTTTGATACAAGAACTTAGTTCTAAAGCC
>CANXYI010814885.1:0-12330 GCA_948208565.1 Hura crepitans | reverse complement strand
TTTATAAGTTATTTTTATCAGATAAAGAACATAATTAAGCCAGTTATATTTGTCCTACTCTTTAATACACATGTCATAAATATGCATGAAGCCCAGGCCTATTTTTCAAGTATTATTTTCATCATCTCTTCTAACTTTGTTTATCACTTGTAATATATGTAAAGATGAGTATTAATTATAAAGTGATATATTGATGCTTAGTGTTTTGGGATGGCATGACATCCATATAGACTCCCTCTCATAAGGAACGTGGTCCGCACAAACATATCTCTCTATTTAACTATTATTGTGTATTGCTTAAGTTTACTTTCTCTCATAAGGAATTTATCTGCATGGACTTATATTGTCACTAATAAATGTTGTCTTTATGTTTATTCATGAACAAGTGTATATAGCATTTTTTTTGCGTATGTAGGGGTTATTATTTGTTGTCTATATGGAATTATTATTTTTGAACTTCCTCTTTGAGTTGTATGCAAGTGACCCCTTTTACTGGAGTGGAGGTCTGGCTGGACATATAATCCTTACAAGCGGTAGTCTACACGGACTCTTGTTAGAGCTTAATGGAGCCCGTATGAACTTAACACCATATAGATGGGACATGTTTTAATACTTTGGATTGTTCTTTTTAGTTTTGTACTATTTATATTTCATTATTTATTTTAGGTTGTAATAGCTAGTTAATAACTTGTTTTCTATGCAAAAGCCGAATTCTTACATGAAAATGGTTTTTAACCTAATTAATCGATGTTTTCATAATAAAATGCGCTTGAATTGTCTTAATCAAATGTCATAATAACAAAAATCCATTTTCAATAAAGGTCAATGTACTAGAAATAGGAGTTTAGGAATTACCACTAATTCCTAAGGAATTATGAGTAATTGTTAGGCCACACTACAACTAACTAATAGCCTAATTTCTGGATGTATAAATATATTACTTTCTTTTTTGACTTTTCAATTTTGATATTTATTTTCCTACATGCAAAGGTGATATGGATGTTTCATGCTTATGTGATAAAGGACTAATAAATGTTATAATTTAAATAGATGACATATTATAAGGGTATAAATAAGATCTGAGATTTTGAACCGTTCTAGTATAGTAGATCATAAGTCTTGGTGTAGAGGCTAGGTGGCGACACCTTTAACCACTCTCATCCCTAGTAAAAATATCATATTCTCTATAGTGGCAGCTCCACTAGAGACTAAGAAATCTTAATCTGAAAGTGCCTAAGGAATATGTCATCCAAATATTCTAATTTTTATCAGTCTCTTGCATTGCACTCTTTTATACTATGTCCCTATTATCTTTGATGGTGTTATAAACCATGACTCTATTTTTCATTCAAGAATGGGGAAATTCTAGCATATCTATCACTCACAAGCTTTGTGCCTTTGGGTATATGAAAAGGTGAACTAATCGATCACTATTATCATTGATCGAAAAGACTTGTTAGGAGGGACCTCCACTCGTGGGAGCTATGAGCCTTTTTAACTAAACCATGAGCCCATGTAGTTAAGCTTAGCAACTTCCGCTAAGTTACATGACCCTAAGTGATTGCAATTACATTATGACTGTTATGTGGGCCTATTGCATTTAACCTTATTTAAAGTGGGGTTAAGCCCATTATGCCTTTTATCTAAGATGGGCCTGACCTAATTTCACCTTGATTAACAATCAAATGTCATAAGCCATTCTATTCACATGCACTTTAAAATACAAGATGGTCATTAAGCCTCGCAAGGGTTATAAGTGAGCCTATGCATCCCTCATTAATGCTTAGGCAATCCCACTTAGGAAAAGAATTGGTTTGACCATATGTGCCGGTGAAATAAGGTCGAAAGGCCTATTTTATATGTTTTTCTCAGCTACACCATGAATATGCATTGCATATCATGCATCACTTACAATTTGCATTGTTAATATTGTGTATGCATCATGTTTAACCCTTTGTTTTGATAGCCACTATTAATCCTTCATTCACTACTCAATGGAAAAGAATTAGCAAGTGCCTTAGTAGGGCCAATAAACCAGTACCCATCCAAACAAGGCAAGGAATCATGTCCACTATTGAATTTGTAACCAAGGCTAAGTTCAAAAAGGTAATGGTTGAGATGGAAAAGAGGATGATAACAGCTATCATGAATGCTTTATCCAATGTGTAGAATCAAAAGGAGGTGGGTCAGACCTCATCTACCTATAGGGGCAAAAAGATAGCAAGAGATAAAGATGATGACCAACCTTTGGATGATGAAATGCCACAAATCATTAGAACTTATCATACTGTTCCCCCTCCTAAGCCGGTAGAGAGTGATCAGCTGAACAAGTCGAATGAAAAGATGAAGGCCATGAGCTAGTTGATGACTGGGGTTAAGGATATTGACCTTGATAATATTAGTTAGAGACTTGACAAGGTAATACCCTATAGGTTTAAGATGCCAGACTTAAGCAATTTTGATGGCACTACGAACCCTTAAACCCATCTAAAATAATATGCTATTGGCATGAGAGCTACTCATTTGATGGAAGAATAGATTGTGAGCCTATTTAGCATGTCCCTTCCAGGTTAAGCTTTGGATTGGTATCATTACTAAGAGAAAAGGGTTAAAGAGGACTGGAATGACTTGGCATGGGTGTTCAATAAGTAATATGCCAACAATGCAAGCATAAAGAGCACCATGAAGGATTTGGAGCTAGTAAAGTAGAAACCAAATGAGAGCTTCTCTGACTGTTTATAGAGATAGAGGGAGAAGATCCCAGAAATGAAAAACAAGCCTAAGGACATCAATCAAATCAAGATGTTTATCAGAAATACAGATAATTACATGAATAATGCACTCATCGGTAAATGCATAACAACATTGGAACAACTGAAGACATCGTCATTGATATAGAGGTGAGTTACTAGAACAAGTGATACAAAAGAGCAAATAACCCTACCTTTTTCAGTAGTAGTACACAGGCACCACTAAGATAGTAGACATGCATGCTGTCTAAGAAAAAAGGTATTCCAATTTGGGTAGATCCCATTCATAGTGCCTACAAAAGTTGACTAAGGAAGGTAAATTACAACCACTTCTACCTTAATGACAAAACTAACCATCAGCACCAAGCCATAGGCATGACTTATATTATGCCTATCATCAAAGAACTAGACACTCAATTGATAACTACAAACACCTTTGCAAATCCATTTAAGACCTCATAAGCTCAAAATAAATCTCGATCCTAAAGCCTCTTCAAACCTATTACCTAAACACCATGCCATATAACTTCTAAAGTCTGGACTACCTAAAGAATATACGCTTATAAAAATCTATGGATTCAACCAAATGATTAGTAAGGGGGTGACGGAGAGTGAATTTGTCCTTATGACCAATTTCTAGGACAATAAGAGTGATTATGAGCCTAGGGAGAGCAAAAATTTCTAGGATAAATCTTTTGATGGAAATTCTAAAGAAGAAAAGAGAGAGCCAATGAGGTTTGTGGGAGAAGCAGTTGAGAGAGTGGAAAAGAATGGTCAGATCCTACCTAAAACTTAAAGAGGGTGAACATGAAGAGGTACTAAAGTAATTGAAAAAGACTCAAGCTAACATTAGCATCTAGGACTTGCTAATGTCTTTAAAAGACCATAAGCAGAAAAGTTGTTAAAGCCTTAGGTTAAGCTGTAGTCTATATAACAACTACCCCTAATAAACTAGTACAAGTAATGAAAATAGGTAAGATAGACCTTATTACCTTCTCAGATACTAACCTGCCCCTAGCAAGAAGGGAACATAACTGGCCTCTTTTCATTAAGGCCAAGGTGATTGGAAATAAGATGGGTTATGCCATAGTGGATGACGGTTCCTCCTTATATGTTTGTCCAGCTAAAATTCTATCTAGCTTAGGAATTAAGAAAAAAGATTTGACACCTTTAAGCATCACTATCAAAGCCTATGATGATATAACAAGATAAGTTAAAGGGTTTTTCATGACTATGGTTCATGTGGGGCCGATTACAGACGAAGTTGAATTCACTATAATCAACATTCCAACCACTTTCTCCATCTTATTAGGAAGACGGTGGTTTTATAAGCTAGGTAGAGTTCCTTCCACTTTACATCAGATGATCAAATTCCCACATAAAGGTGATATTGTCACCATTAAAGCTAAAATCGATCACTCCATCTCTACCTTAGTTATTGCAAACTAACCGTTCATTGGCTTTCACATTGCAGGAATTTATGAAGATTATATAAACTTGACAGTACATAAAATGATAAAGAAAATAGACTTCTTCTCCAGTGCTGGTTTAGGGAAGATTTTACAAGGCATAATTGAGCTTCTATAATTGCACACCTAGAAATATACAAAGGATTTAGGCTATGATCCAAATAAAAGGGGGAACCCAAAATAAAGGTAACTATGTAGAGGATTATATTGTCAAATAAAAGGATGTAAGGTATGATCGAACTCTGAAACCTATAATAATGAATGGATCCTATAAGTCAGGATTTGAAATTTTTGTAGATGTGGTTGAGTGGGAATAAAGCAACTTTGCTTAGATCTAATAGACTTCAAAAGTTTTCCCGAAGCCACTAGCCATCAAAGAAGTCTTCTTAAATCCTTTTAAAGATGTGTCTAATCTAAATATAGATTCTAGTTTGTTTATAGATGAATTGTATTTTTGTGACCTCTTTGAGTTAAATGAATTTCTTTCTAATAAGATAAACAATGAGTTTGTTTATTTATATGATCTTTCTCCTAATGGTAGTGCACATTCAAATGATTATTACATGAGAATCTTTGACATTAACTATTTTAAAACTAAACCATTTAATCTTGGTACAAATGAACAAACTAAAAATATATTAATTACCCATGATACTATTACCAATGAAAGAGAAAAATTCAAGAGATTACTAAAAAAATATGAAAGAATCTTTGCATGGAATTATAATGACATGCTAGGTATTGATCGAGAAGTTGCTAAGCACACCATTCCAACTTATGACCACATCACTCCAGTCCATTAAAAGCTTAGAAGGATGAGACTAGAGTGGATAGAAAAGGTAAAAGAGGAAGTGGTTAAGCTACTTAAAGCTAAGTTCATTGAGGAGATCATTTTCCCCTCTTGGCTAGCCAACATCATCTAAGTACCTAAGAAAGATAAAAGGGTTAGAATGTGTGTTGATTACTAAGACCTAAATAAAGCATGCCCTAAAGATGATTTTCCCTTACCCCATATTGATGTACTAGTTGATATTATAGCTATGGCAGCCATGTACTCATTTGTTTATAGATTTTCATGGTATAACTAGATTTTAATAAAGGTAATCAACAAATGCAAAATAGCCTTTATAATAGAATGAAGGATATATTACTACAAGGTAATGCTCTTCAAGTTGAAAAATATAGGTGTAACCTACCAAAGAATGGCTACTAAACTCTTCCATGATATGATACACAAGGAGGTCAAAGTCTACGTGGATGACATGATGGTAAAGTCTGCTAAAAGGGAAGAACATTTTGAAGCCCTAGAAAAGTTCTTCCAAAGGTTCTACCAATTCAACATGAGGCTCAATCCCAAGAAATGCATCTTTGGAGTCATATTAAGTAAGCTATTAAGATTCATGGTTAGCAAGAATGGAATTGAGGTAGATCTAGACAATGTTAAAGCTATTTTAGAAGTGCCTACCCCTTAGTCGAAAAAGGAAGTCAGAGGATTTCTAGGCATATTAAAATACATTAGTTGATTTGTATCTAAGCTTACTATAGTTTACTAGCCCCTATTTAACAAGTTAGACAAAGGACATCCAAAGGAATGGAACAAAGACTGCCAAAAATGCTTTGAAGCCATTAAACAATACCTAACCAAACCTCCCATTCTAAAACCCCCAAAACCAAATAAATCCCTCATCTTATACCTGACGGTCAAAGAGTCCTTTGTAAGAGCCTTCATCACAAAGGCAGATGAAGCTAAAGCAGAGAATGCAGTTTATTACCTAGGCAAAAAGTTGCTCCTTTATGAACAAAAGTATATAAAAGTGGAGAAGATATCTTTAGGAGTAATCTATGTCTCAAAAAAGCTATGCCACTATTTTCAATCCTATAAAATAGAGGTGATAGCAAAACACAACCCCTTTAGGTACTCACAAATTGCACCCTCTCTAATGGGTAATATAGGATGATAGATTCTACCCTGGCATTAATTTAACATCTCTTACATCACTAAGAAGATGATCAAAGGATGGGTGGTAGCTTAGTTTTTAGCACAACAGCCTACAGAGGAAAAGTAAGAGGAGTTTGAATTTCTAGATGAATACTTGAGGGCAATTTCCAAAGAAGTATGGAAAATGTTCTTCAATGGGGTAGTCAACTAGAAAGGTGCAGGTGCATGTACACTAATTATCAGTCCAAAAGGTAAGTAGATATTCCTAGCTAAAATCTTGGAGTTTCAAGCAACTAATAATATTATGGAGTATGAAGTATGTATTTATAGGTTCAAAACTCTATATCAATTGGGGGAAAAGGTAGTTGATGTGTATGGGGATTTGATGCTAGTTATGCAATAAATGAAGGGTAATTAGGTGATCAAGGATGAAAACCTAGGCAACTATGTCAAGATGATCATAGACCTGTCTAAAGGATTTAACCATTACATTTTCCATCACATTCCTAGAGAATAGAACTAAGTCGCCAATGCTTTAGCCACCTTAATGTCAGCATTAAACCTGCACATAAAGGGATCTACCAAAACCCATATATTTCAACAAATGAAGTTTTCAGACCTACATCAGTATAGTCAGCACTATAACCAAACAAACCAATTGTGACTTACCTTAGTACCATGATATCCAAACATACATGGAAATTGGATAAAATCGAAAACACGCAATTAAGAAAGATAAGAAATCCCTTCAAAAACTATCTACTTAGTTTATCTCATTTCAAGGAATGATATACAAAAGATAGTGGGATAGAATTCAGCTTAGATGTGTAGATGAATTGAAAGCCCAAAAAATACTGACAAAAGTACATGAAGGAGTTTGTGGTCCTTATATGAATGGGATAAATCTTGCAAAGAAGATTATGAGATTGGGTTATTACTAGATGACTATGGAGATAGACTACTATGACTTTGTCAAAAAGTGTCACAAATGCCAAATCTATGGAAACCTATGCCATTTTTCACCTAATAGCTTCACTAGTTGTCATCTTCTTAGCCATTTTCTACATACGGTATTGACATAATTAGGGAAATAAAGCATCAACTGCTATGGGACATAGATACATAGTGGTAGCAATTGATTACTTCATGAAATGGGTTCAAGCTAAATCTTTTAATAAATTGGGGGCAAGACAAATGGTAAAATTTATTGAAAGAAACATCATTTGTTGGTACGGATTACCATAGTAAGTTATCTCAAATAATGAGTACAATTTTAAGGTGAGACTAGATAGCTTTTCTAAAAGTACAAAATTAAGCATCATAAGTCTTCTCCATATCAATCTCAAGCTAACGGTGCAATAGAAGTAGCTAACAAAAATGTTAACAAAATTTTGCAAAAAATGATAGTAACCTATAAAGATTTGGTAGACATGCTACCTTATGCACTATGGGGATACAAAATAGCTATTAGGATGTCTACTTAAGTCATACCATATTCATTAGTATTTAGGATAGAGGCAACATTGCCAATAGATATTAAAGTACCATCACTTAGGGTAGTGCTAGAGGTAGATATAACAGAAGTATAATGGGCTAGAAACATATATGAATAGTTGGCATTGATTGATGAAAAATGACTTAAAGCTCTTTATCATATGCAATTGTATCAGAAGAGAATTGCTAGAGCTTACAACAAGAAAGTCAAGCCTAGACCCATACAAGAAGGTGACTTAGTACAGAAACAAAGTAGACCTTTGTTGATAGATCCTAGAAGGAAATTCAAGCCCAATTGGGAAGGCTCGTACCTAGTTAAAAAGATACTTAAACATAGAGGTGTCAAAATCTCAGATCTAAAAGGAAATGAGTTCTTAAAACATGTCAACATGGACAAGCTAAAAAAGTACATATGTTAAAAAAAGTTCGTTAAGTTGAAATCCCAAATAGGGTGACTTAGGCAAAAATTAGGACACCCTAATGAGGTGAAAACCTAATAGGCACTTCATGCAAAAATTAAGGGATCTAAGAGAAAATATTTAATCAAGAAAGCCTTCAAAGGCTAATTGGTAGCAGTAGTATTATCAATGGGAAATTAATATATTTGCCAAGATTAAACAATTTAGTTTTAAATGCAATTAATAAGAAAAGTGCTCTAGGCATGCATATTGACATGTAAACATCCATTAAGTTGAGAGATGCCATACAAATCATTAAACTCTAAATGTATCTCCTCTTTATAGATATAGAACTATCATTTTCTCATTTTCTTTTCAACATTAAAGTCCTATTATCTATAGTTGCATGATCAGGCACCTCTCTTAGGATAACATGTTGTCTCCAAAAGTTGAGAAAAGAGTGCAAGAAATGGCTCATTAGAAGTCCACTTTGAAATCCCAAAGGTTTAAGAGGAACTCTTTGTAATAAGCCAAGTTGCTTATAGATCTAAGAAGGAATGTAAAATGTAGCATGTCTCAAGCGGACCAAAGGGATATAACCTGAATGGAAAAACTAGAAAAAATGAGTGATCTTCCACCAAGGACACCTCTATCTCAATTTAACCACAGCGCCAAGCCATGCAATCCACTGGTCACAAGTATCAAATCTCTTCTCAAGCTTCCTTTCACAATATTGATTCAGAGCATATTTCACCTAAAGTCTTTCAGGAGGAGGTACAAGCAATCCTAATTTCTTTCATAACCAAATCTAGAAGAAAAAAGCCGTTAGGTTGAAAAAATCCATAAAGGACCACTTAAGCAAAAATTAGGCAAATCGCTAGTGTGAAAACCATTACAAGTGTACTAGGTAAAAGTTAGGGTTAAAATGAAAAATAATAAAAGCTAGAGGAAAAACCCACAAGGGCTTTCTATGGAAACCTGTAAAAGAAGTGGGCTTTCAACTATAGAGTCGATGTCCCTTTTCTTTAGAGCATCTAATCCTCGAATGGTTTTAACTAAAAAGATTCCAAAAGGATTACAACCAAAACATATTTCAGTCAAAAGTTGTAGGACCTTAAAATCATATAGCTTATCCTTAAAAGTAACCACCAACCAATTACCAAGGGCACATAGCAGCATGCACTTTGCCCATTCCACGTAGTTGATAGGAAACTTATGAGTAAAGTCTAAAATTGCTTGCAACGAAATAGGGCCCACACTTAAAATCACCTTCTAAGCCATAAAAAGAGAAACAACTAATGTATGGACAATATCTATGGGGTATTATTCCTTAAAAGAAGGAAAAGCCAGGGGATCTTTTGGACTAATAAAAAAATTTAAAAGGGCAACAAATTGCTCTAGAGTTTGGGCATTTTCCTAATGATTGAAGATAGGGTCCCACTATTGCACAGTGGAATTCAAAAAGTTCTAGTCAATCCTCACTTTTCTCAAGAATCTAAGGGCAAAAAAGGGAGTAAGGATTTTTGAAGTCTAAGAAGCCTATGATTCCAAAGTTTTGGACATTTTTTAATTAAAGGAGAAAGACATGGTGAAGTATGGCATGAACAAAGGAGAAGAGATATATTTATAGGCCTTAACCCTTACTATTCCTTTTCTTACTAAGATAAGGAATCCAAAACACACGAAAAAGTCTGTATAGACCTTAAAATATCCAAAGTAGATATCATAGTTAGCATCGACTAATTGAGATAGGTCTGCAAGAGTACCAATTACCAATCAGAAAAAACATATGCACGGACCTTTATGCACCATGTTCGTGTGGACTAAGAACTATCAACCTTTTTTTAAGAAAGTTTTGCTACAAAAATGCACTCAATTGATGAATTATTATTAGAACATGATATTTGATTATGGGTAGTGTCATAGTTAACAAACATTTGTATATAAGGACATAAAATTATATTTGAAATAAAAGATTATGCATTAATATTTGTACAAAGGTTGGGCTTTTTGCATAAGAAAAATGATAACATTACTATCTATCTTACTCTTTAGTATTGTCCTCATCCTTAGTATCTTCATTATGAGTAGAGAGGACTAACTTTTCAAAAATCTTCAAGGCTCTCAATTTTTTTCTAGTCTCACGAAGAGCAGCAACTCTCCTTAATAGATCACTTTGTAAAAGAATAAAGGATCAATGCATAACATACATGCATACAAACACATTTGCATAAACTAGCCATTACAAGAAATAGTAAGGACTCTATTTTCATCAATCATTACCCTTTTGAATGCTTGCACCATATGAGCAGTCCTCTATACTAGAGCCTTCTTTACCTATTAAAGTGAAGACAAAAGTTTCACATCAAATCAAAATAGCACAATGAGCAATAAAAATACCATAACAATGTGGTTTTCATTGGCTCAAAGGGAACTAGCTAATTATCCTCAATACAAAGATGAGTAAAGGATAACTCTCTATCCATGCCATATCATATATAGCTTAGCTTTAGTATGTCATCCAACGTGCCCATAACTTTATTAGGTAGTGATGATAGACCAATAGGTGGAGTAGAAGCCCCACTCCTTACATTATGAGTGGGAAGAGGCAAAAACTAAGAACTAGGAGAACTAGGAATAGTTCTCTTTCTTTTCCTTACTGAAGAAGGTCTAGCTTTAGAAGAGGTGGTAGTAGGCTGCAACACAAAACACAGTTAGAAAATGATTTCAAAAATAAAGAGCAAACGACTAAGGAATTTACCTGAGGAAGAGGTCCTACGGTATAAGGAACTCGAGGTAATAGGTGAGTAGATGCCTAAGAGAGGTAACTCTCTCCATCATTCTCCATTAGTGTGCTTTCTAGGACACCAGCAATCATGCCCTGCATAAACTCTAGATCATCAATATACCTCCTGAATAACATTAAATTGGGAAGACTTTGAGGGACATGATGTGTATTAGGCCCTATTTGACAATCTATTATTCTCCCCTAATAAACTATGAATAAGCCTTTAGAGTGGTCAATAATAGCCTTCGAGAAGACAATTCTCAAGTGGAATGTAAAAAATCTAGCATCTCTTCAAGCTGGAATATCCACCACACCATCAATCAGTAAAGGTAAATGTTAATTATAAATCACTTGAATTATTAGTAATGAAACTTTTCATGTGTAGGAATATACTCACATCATACCAAGTCCTAGAGCTGAGATACTAGCGATGTTGCATCAGAGATGAAAAATTCTAAGGACTCAAAGATGGTTGAACCCATCTATCCATTACTAGGTATCGATAAAAGATGTCTAGCTTACTTTGTTGAGGTAGTAAATGTAGCTCATATGCCTAAACCTACAAAAGCAATGGCACAAGATTAAAATTATAAAATACCATATAAATCAAAAAAGGGATAAAAATAGATTACTTACCAAAAAACTTGACATGAAGCCCTAAACAAATTGATGGCTTTTCTTAGTGCAGACAACCATGTCAAAGCTTCAAACGTTCCAGTCAAGAGAGGAACATCACCAATTCCAAGAGCTAATATCCTCCACTTGGTATAAGATAAGAAGGATGCTCTAACTCTTATTACCATTAGCATTAGCAAACAATGTTGTGCCTAACAAATAGAGGAGGAAGTAGTGCACATATTGATCCACTTTAGATGAACTTGGTGGAGTCACATCCACCCACCTCACATACAAGTCAGTGCATTAAATGCTTCTAAAGTGATCTTGAGGGATAAAACCTAACAACTCCCTCACCTCCTATAGTGAAAGCAAGGGGTAGATATAACAAGCATCAAAAGCAATTGCTTACCCTGTGTACGACACTTTACTGATGAATGTCCAATCAAAGGGCATTATGGATTCTTAACTAGAATGGGAATTGTAGAGTACCACTATTATAGTATAAAAAAAAGTGCCTCCACACTTAAAATGAGTTTATAAAGAGGTAAACACACATAATTAAGATAGATGTCCACATGAATTAAGGATTCAATAAGGAAGTCTGCATGGACTATGAGTACATAGACCATAATAAGTCTACATAGACTATAACTATCTAGTATGCACAAAAATGCAATGAGTCGGCAGGGACTCTAAACCATTTTAATGAGTTTGCATAGACTTCTTAAGCTACCACATGTAAAACGCCCTAAAATCCTATGCTAACTATAATAAAACTAGTAAATAAAGACAAAGTCTGCATGAACCAAGTCTGCCCTAAGCAAACTAAGTCCGCGTAGACCTATAGGACTAGAGATATCCAAATAGTGCAAAA
>CANXYI010814819.1:0-28110 GCA_948208565.1 Hura crepitans | reverse complement strand
TATCATATGAGGAAGAACCTATTGGTATCCTAGCTAGAGAGGTCAAAGAATTGTAGAACAAAACAATGTTATTGGTGAAAGTGTTGTGGCGACATCACGACATGGAAGAAGCGACATGGGAAAGCGAAGGTCAAATGCAGGAACAGTATCCACATCTCTTTGGATTAGGTATGTCAAGGATGAAATCTCTTTTAAGAGGGGAAAAAATGTAATGACTCAAAAATCCTGACTCTCGTGAATAGTACTTCCCAGGATGAATATTGCTTCCCAAAACCCGAGTTGCACTAAGCATAATGATGGGGAGTATTAATTATAAGAGAATTTTAGGCAAAGTTTAAAGCCAATCTAAAGTTGTTTGGATGGTTAAAAATACTAATTAAGATTTTACAGCAGTGTCCTGTGAATAGTGCCATAGGCAAAGTTGAACCATAAAATAAATAAAAATGTGCTCAAAATAATTCAAAAATATTATAACCTGATACTCAAATATTCTGAATAGTCCAATGGCTTTAGAATTGGAATTTTTGGAGTTCAGGAACTATTTTTACCAAAATTTTGGGACATAAAATATATTAATTTTTTGACATAAAATATATTAATTTTTTAGGTTATTATCGTAATTTGGGCTTGAGATTTTGGGAGGATTTAGGGCTTGGATTGATGGAATTTTTGGGATAGGAATAGAGAAAAATTGACATTTTTATCGATTATAATAATTTTTTGAAGAAAAAAATATTTTGAGAAAAAGTATAAATAGGAGAAATTAATTTCTACCCATTTACACCATAACTCGCCATCCTCCTCCTCCTTCTCCAAATTTCCATCCACCTCTCTATCTCCGTCTCCTTTTGTGATTTCTTCTTCCTCGAGACGACCCACTCCACAAACCTATACCTAAATCAAAGACGGTCCCGAGACGAGTTCGTGGACACTAAAATCATCGAGAACAATAGCATATTTTAGGAGAAAAATTGAGAAGAATCTCTAAGTGAATAGTAACCTCTCAACTCTCAGTTTTTTTTCTGCAGATTTTATTTTTCACGAGTTTCTTATATGTTGTAGAGCACATATATAGGTTCAAAATATTTTTTTGATATTTATATTATTTTATATTAATTTTTAATTTTTGTACCATTTTGGATTCGTAGGCGATACGATGACCCGAGCCTCTCGAGGCAAGGAGAAGGCCTAAGCCGATTTTGAGTGTCCCGTATGACCTTGCTTGGTATGTGTAATCACCTTAAATTGTGCAAAATTTGCATTTAATGTATTATGTGCTTGATGTCCATATTAGTAATAAATGTGACTAAATGCCTAAAAAATGAAATAAATGTTATAATTGAAATGTATGATGATTAGGATGATAAATGCATTAAAAATGTTGGCTTGGTGTGTTTATAAGTGATGGAATTTTATGAATGCTAGAAACTCATAGGAATGCATTATGCGAGTTGAAACCGAGTATGCCATGTTATATGTCATATGCTTAAAAATACGTGCATATAGTTATTATATGATTAGAACATGTATAATAGATGTAAAGTATAATAGAATGCCATGGAATGACTCGGTACATAAGGGTGCAACATTTTGCTTGCTTGAACCGATAAGCGGGCTAATGTGTGTGTGAATGTTCTTGTAGATTAGAAAGTATTGTATGTGCATAAATGAGATGTTCCAATTGTTCAAGATGGATTTTTGGCATTTAATGAACATATATGTGTTATAAATGCATAATGAGGCAATGTATGACCACTTGTACATAAATATCCGAAAATGCCATGAAATGGTTGTTTGAGTTGATATTTGGGTTTTTATGTGACATGTTGATATGTTATTGTATTTCGATGCCATTACACCTCAGAAATGAGTCTTACGGGTGTAATAGACATCAATAGGCCAAGTGTATATGTTTAGGCCATGCAAAGGTGCAATGATGCCAATGGTGATTATAAGTAATATAATAATATAAAAAGTGAAATTGGTTATTTCGACACATAAAGACATGTTTAATTATGCCTATATAGTTAAACAACCTAGTATAGATAGGTTAATCCGTCAACTAGGATTGAAATAGCTGCTAGCATACCTTTGGGTACGAGACCTACGGGTCATTGATTTACGTGTTGACAGGTATGAGAGCCTTCAAGTCTAAGTTTGATTACGCATCTGAGAATGTGAGAGCCTTCGGGCCTAAGATTATGTGTTGATAGGCATGAGAGCCTTCGAACCTAAGATTTATATACCTAAGGGCATGAGAGCTATCGAGCCTAAGTGTTACGCATCTGTAGATATGAGAGCCTTCGGGCCTAAGTGATATGCATCTATGGATGTGAGAGCCTTCAGGCTTAAGTATATGTACCTATAGGTACGAGTGCCTTCGGGCCTAAGTAATTCTGTTATCCAGTCTTGGTTAGTTGTATTATTAATATGGGCATAAGTTAAACAATTAAAATGACTAAAAAAAGGCATAATTTGGAGTTATATGTTAAATGGCATTAATATGTGACATATGGATATAAGTGGGCCGAATGACATAAAAATTAGTTTTAAGGTGTTTAATTATGATTACTATAATTCATATAGCTATAAATGGTGAAATTATGATTATGATGTGCATATATGAGTCTTTGAGTGGATATGGGTATTATAACCCGAAAAACATGTATGTTATGATTCCTTGAAATGCATTATTATAATATGTTGATCGAAATGCTATAAAGATCATGACTGTATGTATGTAATGCATTATATCAATTAAATTGTGGTTATTTGATGTTCATATAATGCCTTAGTAATTATGCTATCAAAATGCATTGTTTATGCTTGAAATGTACATATTTGCATATAAGACCCGAAACACATGCTTATGATATTAAATCTAAATATAGCTTGTGTGCATATATGGGCATACTAAAACTAACCTTTTTACAAGTTAAAGTGATTACACCACTAAGCCAAAGCTTAGCGCATTGCTTATTTGCGATGCGTAGGTAATAGGGTAGTAGATTAGAGCCAAAGCTTATACATATCAGGAGACACGAAGATAACCCCTATGTGGGTATTTTTATACTCTTTTTGTAATAGTGATTGTGATGTAAATATAATGGGATAATAGTTAGTGTGCTTTTGTGATTTCAGAGGGATTGGGTCTAATCTACATTTTGCAGTAGGTTTATGTACTTATATGTTATAACTATTGACTTCACTTTTCTACTTCTCACATGTTGTGTGTTGATTAATGAGTTTGCATGTGAGAATACTAGTTGTGGAGAGCCTAAGGCTCATTGTGTTTTATGTTGTGTTTGGAGGATAAGGAGGACCCATTGGGTTAGAGATGAGTTTATTAATGTTATAGAAGTGTTTTTAAGCAGGTAAAAATTTGGAAAAGTTTTCCGATACAATCGTTATACTGCTAGTTTTCAACACGATGACCCTAATATTCACCTCAATTTAAATGCCAAAAAGGTTTTTAATGTTTTATTATATATTTGAGTCAAGAAATGTTTTCTTATATAAAGCTTTTAAATTTGAAACAATTTTAGATAATAGAACTGGATATGATTTTACATGTGTGTATCCTCCGTTCGGGTCCTGTGTACAGATCGGGTGGAGGGCACCATACTACCATTAGCCTTACAACTGTTGACACCAATTTCAATCCCATTGCTTTCCCAATCGACACCATCATATTTATCCCCATTTAAACCATTGCCATATGCATTGTTTTCATCAAAATTACCTCAACTGCATCTCTCAATACTCCCTTCAATTCCAGCACTATTTCCTCTATCACTTTTTCCACTTCTACCCCTTTTATTCCTAAAATTTGATTTAAATCTAGACTTAAAGCAATTAGATAGTGGCCTGCCATGCGATCTAGCTAATAGAGGATCTAAAATACTTAGACCATCCTTAACACCAGCTAAATTATTCATAGAACTTTGCATAAACATGCTATCAATCCAGTTTAACAAATCATTTTTCAGCTCAAATAATCTTCCTTTGACATATTCCATTTTAGGGTTACTTTCCATTGCAATATTGGTGATATGCTTAGAAAATTTTAGTAACTCCCTATATCTCTTATACTTGTTACTCATGCTTGGGTAACCTCTAATGAAAAATTTCAAGTGAGGCCTAACTACATCCTTTTTCTACCTCCTGAGTATGTAACTTTCATTTATTACATCTACTTTTTTATGCCTTATCACCTTAAAAATATGGCAGCATAAAACACCTCTAGATTCAAAGAATTTACAACTGCATTGGTAGTACTAACCATTTGGTCTGTATTTAATAATATGACATGCTTATTTCCATAAAAATCACTATTTATTGAGGAATATGTGATCAAGTATCTTTCAATGCCATTCAGAATATCATCATTAGATGCTTGATCATTTTGAGGCCTATTGATTTCACAATGATACAATCTTCTTAACTGATCTTGGACAATGCTAAAAATTTTACGAATGTATGCCTTCTTAAGTTACTTCTCTTATGGAAATCTTGTTTCACACATAGTTTCTACACATTTAGATTTGTACTTAGCTTCTAACTCATTCTTATACGTAGCTTTTAAGCTAACTCATACTACTCAACAAATTGCCTGAGTGTAGTTTGGTAATTAACATATCCATCAAAGAATACATGTATACAATCACTCCTTTGTGTAGATAACATACCAACCCAAAAAAAAAAGTGATTAAGGAACACAGGCACCTAGCTTCGCCTCTCAACATACAACTTAACCAACCATTCATTCTCCTACAACCCATGGGTGGTAATAAAGCTATCCCATTTTCTTTCAAACTTTTCAATAGTTAGGCTATTAGGAACATCAACTTTGAATTCTTTCTTTGCTTCGGGATAATCGGCAACAAACTTTAACTTTAAAGGCAACTTGGTAAAGATATGCCATAAACAAAACCTATGAATAGTGTTTGGCATAACTTCATCTATAGTCTATCCTTATGCTTTCGCATTGATCAGTCATAATGTATATTGGGTGAATGTTCCCTATTGCTAATATCCATATGGAGAACCACCACTTGAAAGTATGTGCATTCTCTTTAGAAAACAGAGCACATCCTACTAATATAGATTGACTATGGTGCTTTACACCTACAAAAAAAAGGAAATGGCATCCTATACATATTCACAAGATATGTATTGTCAAAGAACATAATGTCGTGGAATTCCTTAAATGCAGCTTTAACTTAAGGATGCACCTATAAAACATTACAGAGCCAATCGACATTGTCAATTCCATAAGATGAAAAAAGTCCATATCTTTACTCTACATTTCACAAAAATATTTCCTAATGGAGTTTGCTTCCCCATCTTCCAAAATTAAGCCTCCTAAAGCTATTAATAAAATTTCTATAGTTTTTTTTTTCTAGAATACCCTAAATGTTCAAGACCACCCATTTGCACTTGTATTAGTCCAATGTTCTTGGCAACCTTTAAGCCAGCTCTATCATTGGCTTTAAAATCACACTTAAATGAGTTAATCATATGCTTATGTCTAGGCATTACCCTCGAAATAGTGGGAATAAGTTCATGATTATGGTAATTAAACACTTTAGTCATATGCCAACTCCTATTACTATCCAATGCACCATTCATCATAGCATTATACTTTTTTCTCTTACTATACTTGAACTTACCTTCATGTTTCCTAGACTTATCATAATAAAACAATACATATCTAGGAAATTTACCTCTCTTCTTATTTTATGATCTTTTATAAACACAAAAACCATTGATCTTGGTACGTTCTTTATAAAATCTAAAAATAGCATCAATGTTAACAAATCTCATACCTATATGAGGGCCTGCTTCTAAGTCATTTCTATCAAAGTGTTCTATAGCTTATGTTCCATTATTATTTTCCATGTCATGATCCCATCAATAAATTAGATTTCACCTTCATCTCCAGAACTTTTCTCTATATCTGAAACAAAATTCCCATACCTACAGTCCATATCAAAAAATGAATTATGGGAACCCATTGATATGTTATCATTAATTGCAATTCCATCCCTATTGCCATCGATACCTTTACTTTGATAACCATCATTGTTGGATTCAATATGCTCTATTTTAACATTGTCACCCATTGTTAAATCACTGTTAATATTAACAAAAAATTCCCCATATTTCCATTATCTCCCACTACTAAATCTTCACTTAAGTAACAATCATTAGTTGCAAAAACCCTGGAATTTTCATTATCCCCCACTTTGCCTGGTTTTGCCAAATGCTTCGCATAGTTGATAGATCCAAATTATTAGTACTATTTTTAATTCCCATAGCAAAATAAGGTAGATTAAATGCTACCTTTGTGTTGTGATCAATCATTTGATCTTGGAACTTGACCATTTTTGCTAGCAATAGAGGAACTAATGCAGTTTTTTTGGGAGGAAAAGCAGTTATTAAGAGGAAAATTTGGATAAGGGAGCACAAGAGTGTGAGGAGAGATTCTTTTTTATAATAATTAGGGATATTTAGGCATGTTTATATGGTTTGGTCAAAGTTTAGATACCAGAGTTTGTTTACAGATCATTTCTCTAAATATATATTAGGTAAAACATATCTTAAGATCTTCAAGTTTTTTGTGTTTTGGTTATTAAACTATGGACTTTTATTTTTATTGTATTAAATCCTTGTATTTTCCTTTAATTCTTAAAAATTATGTTTTTGTCCTTGAAAATTATGTTCTGTTTATTAAACCCTTGTATTTTCCCATGATTCTCATTTTTATTTCGTTCTCATAACTTACTTTTCCTTTTAAATATACTAGTAAAAGTGCACGTGTATGATATTTTTAATTAAATTAAATTTAATATATATACTCTTATAAGTTATAAGTGAATTTCATAGTTTGATTTTCTTTTAATTATTTAAAAAAATTCAAACTATAAAAAGTTTTTTTGAGTTTTAATTTTTTTTATATATTGAATAAGGAAATGTTATTATGAAATAATTATTTAATAATAGTAATACGATTAATAATAATCAAGCTTATTGCAAAAAGATGCATGTAAATACTTAATATCCTCCTAATAAAATATTTTTATAAGAAAAAGAATGCATTAAATGCTAAATAAATTGAATTTTCACTATTTTAATTTTGATTCAATTATTTATTTAACGAAAAATTTTACAGATTTCTAATACTTTTATTAAAATAAAAGTTAAAGTTAATGTTATTAAAAATTTATTAAAATTATATTAAAATGATGATGGCAAAAAAGAACTAAAAAATTTCAAAACAGTAATATGCCTTAATTAAAAAAGTTAAATACACTCGTCTTATTTGTTACTGGATAAATTAATGTAATTCGATAAAAAATAAATTCATAAAATAGAGCATATATAAGAATTTTTAATTTCAAATAGAAATATAATTTCTATATTAAACAAAATTAATAATTTAAATAGTTTATTTTAAGAAAATTAAATGTAAATGGCAATAAGTATTAACAATTCAAATAAAAATAAATTTTTTCAGTGATAATTAAATATATTAACAAGGATATTTTAGTGCACAAAAGGTGTACTTTTATAAGTAGTATATGCATAATAAACTTGAATTTAGATGAATATATACTTTAATTTTTGACCATAATTCTTTTCAAATATTAATTAATACTAATTAATTTTTAATACATGCATTGTTTTTCATTTAGCAAAATTCATAATTTCAGTTTCTTTCTTTTTTAAAAAAATCTAAATTATAAATAGTTTCTTTGAGTTTTAATTTTTTTTTCATATTTGCTAAGAAAATGTTATTATGGAACAATCATCTAATAATAATAATAAAATAATTAAACTCATTGCAGAAAGATACAACTATTTAACATCCTCTAATAAAATATTTTTGCCGAAAAGAATGTGTAAAATGCTAAATAAATTGAATTTTTATTATTTTAATATTAGTTCAATTATTTATTTAACAAAAATTTTATAGATTTTCTATATTTCTATTAAAATGAAAGTTAAAGTTAATAATGAAAGTTAAAGTTAATGTTATAAAAAAAATTATTAAAATTATACTAAAATGATGATGACAACCCTTAATTAAAAAATTAAATGCACTCATCCTATTTGTTAATGGCAAAATAATAGATAAATTGATATAACTCAACAAAAAATAAATACATAAAATAGCATTTACATAGAGAACTTTCAATTTAAAATAGAAATATAAATACTATATTAAATAAAATTAATAATCTAAATAGGCATATAATCTATTTAGTAAAATATTTTATACTAAATAAAATATTTAACATCCTCTAATAAAATATTTTTACCAAAAGAATGTGTAAAATGCTAAATAAATTGACTTTTACTATTTTAATATTAGTGCAATTATTTATTGAATAAAAATTTTATAGATTTTCTATACCTTTATTAAAATAAAAGTTAAAGTTTATGAAAAATTTATTAAAATTATACTAACATGATAGTAAAAAAGAATTAAAAAAAATCTTCAAAACAGTAATGTTTCTTAAATAAAAAATTAAATACAGTTCATCTTATTTGCTAATGACAAAATAATGGATAAACTGATATAACTCGCAAAAAATAAATTTATAAAATAGCATTTATATAAAGAATTTTCAATTTAAAAATAGAAATTTAAATACTATATTAAATAAAGTTAATAATCTAAATAGATATATAATCTATTTAGTACAATATCATACTAAATATATCATTTAGTAATATGTCTTTCTATTTTAAGAAATTTAAATGTGAATGGTAATAAGTATTAATGATTTGTACTAAAATAATTTTTTCAATGATAATTAAATATATCAGCAAGGGTATTTTAGTTTAAAAAGTTCGTTTCTAATATCGTACTTTTATAAATAGTATAGATCCTCAATTTAGCTATGGACCAAATCAGAAAAAAATTTTGTGTTTAAGCACGGATTGGATTGAGTTTAGACCAAGCATAAAAAGTTTTCTACGCTCAACCCAAGTTTGAATTAGGATGTGATATACAATTGGATACTAGAAAAAATTTTTAAATTATAAAATTATATTACTTTGTATAAAATTATAAAATTAGGTAATTAAAATTTAAAATTATGTAATATGTCATAAAAAATTAATTTAATTTATTGTAAAATTTAATAAATTTGGATGATTATAAATTAAAATAATATGTTTAGACTTGTCAAATGAGGTGGGCGGGTCCAAGAGGGGTCAATGTCGAATCGGATCATTCTTGGGTTAAATTCATTTTTCATAAAATTATATTGATTGATTTCATTTTATATTAATTTTTTTTAATATTGATAAATTTCAACCACTTTTAAATATTAACACCTCATAAAAATTCTGAAAAATAACTTATTCTTTTAAAAATATTATTTTCTTAAAAAATTAATAATAATAATAATAATAATAATAATAATAATAATATTATTATTATTATTATTATTATTATTAAAAATAGAAATTGACCAAAAAAAAGAAAAATAAAGATAAAAAAGAAAAAGATGAAATATTAATAGAAGAGAAGTTAGTAGACTGTCAAATGGGTTGAGTCAATATCGGGTTAGGTCATTTTTGGTCCTCAACTTCAAGTCTTTGTTGGGTTATTCTCAGGTCGAGTCATATTCATTTTTTATATAATTAGATTGATTTTAATTTCATATGAGTTTTTTAATCAATATATTTCAACCACTTTTAAATATTAATAACTCAAAAAAATTTTAAAAAATAACTTATTCTTTTAAAAATATTATTTTCTTGAAAAATTATGAATTATTACTACTATTATTAAAAATAGAATTGACAAAAAAATAACAAGAAAAATAAAAATGAAAAAAATAAAATACTAATAGAAGAGAAGTCATCATGAAATTAATGAGAATTAAGGTAAAATAGTTAACAATAAGCAACGAAAAAATGGCTTTAAATGGATACCCATCCTCTCTACTGATAGGGTGCATTTATGCACTATTTTCTTTGTAATTTTTTATACTTTTATATGTTTAATTTTACTTAATTGATAAAAATTGATCTAGTTTGTGAATTTTGTCATTTTGGGTAGGTTTCATAAATCTCAAGTTAATTCACGAATTTTTGAAGACTTTTTGGAGAATTTGTCTAGCTGAGAATGTTAACCTTGGGTCAAGACTAAGGGTCATAGCCACATGTTAAATATAGCCCGATTTTTATTAGACAGCTGTCATATTTAACTGTACTTTTTAGGTAGGATTTTATGAGGAATAATCTCCCCTTGATTAGGATAATTTTATATCATATTTGAATTCCTATTTTTCATATTTCCTAATCTTTCAGAGAGATTTTAGGAATTGATTTCTTTTCTAGGGAGATTCTTTCTACCTCTATTTATTCTCTGTAAAAAGCAAAACGTAGGGGAGTTCGAGAGACACATTCTGAATATTTCTTTTTGCTAGATTTTGTCAAAAACATGTATGGCCATGATGGGTGTCGAATCCACCAAAACTAATTTTTTACTTTCTAAACACAAATAAATTGTAAATAGGGTAAGCAGGGTCGAATCCAGAGGGACTTGACTAATTTAATTCTTCTAAAAACTAAGACAATTAATTCGAACAATTAAATGGGGGGGTTTTATGTGATTGAAAAGTAAAGTAATAATTCAAATTAAATGACAGCAGAAAATTAAATGTAAAAAATCAATAGATAGAAATCTAGCATAAGGATTAAATTCAGTTTAGTTCTTAGGATTGATTATGGATATGAAAGATACTTAAATTATTATTTCAATCAATCAGTTATAGTTGTTGAATACCATCTAACAACCAATTCCTTCTTACGAGTAGATTAATTATGAAACATCAATAATTAATCCCTAATTAATGGGGGCAAAACCTAGAACACCATCTTAGGAATTAACTCGTTAAAAGTATTAAGAATTAAAAGAACCTAATTCTAATCAATAAACTTGGCACCACAGTTTATCACAATTAGCTTGTGTATTTTCACAATACAACTTGTCGGTTGGTTACTACTAAAATCAGATTTGTTAAGCAATTATCTTCCCAAAAAATCTGAATTTTACTATTAAATTAATCATGTAATTGGCCAGATTGCAGAATCAATAAAAATATATATCAGAAAATACACAAAAACTGAAATAATAAAGAAAAGAGAAGAGATTAATTAGATCTCACAATCCTTATTGAACATAAACTTTAATAATCCTTGGATAGAATGAAGAAATCAGCCACACATGTTTTTAGCAAACACAATAAAGAAATATTCTGAATCTCTATTTTTTTCGTTACTGTTTACGTTTTTCTTTTCAGAAAATAAAAAGGAATAGAGAGAGTCCCTAAAGAGGAGAATTTTCTTCCTAAAATCTCTCTAAAAAATTAGAAAAGATAGAAAATAGGAATTCAAATATTTTCTAAAATTATCCTAATCAATAAGGAATTATTTCCTACAAAATTCTGCCTAAAAAGTGCAGCTAAATATGACAGCTATCTAATAAAAATCGAGTTGCATCTGACAGTTGGTTGTGACCCTTAGCCTTGACCCAAGGCTAACACCTGCAGCTGGGCAGATTCTCCAAAAAATCTTTAAAACTCCATGAATTGACTTGAAATTTATAAAGCTTATCCAAAATAATCAAAATTTCCAAACTAAGTCAATCTTTATCAATTAAGCACAGTTGAGGATATAAAAGTATGGGAAAAAACAAGGGAAATTATGTATAAATGCACCTTATCAGGCTAATTTCTTTATTTTAGCCAAGAATTATTGAAGTTCATGTTCTACAAAGATTGTGAGATCTAATTAAATTCTTTTCTTTTCTTTATTATTTTAGTTATTGTATGTTTCCTGTTATATTAATATTAATGTTTTATTAATCCTATAATATAGTCAATTTTGTGATTAATCTAATAGTGACTGCTATTTAGATTTTCATAATGATAATTGCTTGATAAATATGATGTTAGTAGCAAACAACTGATAAACTGTGTTGTGGAGATATACGATCTAATTGTAATAAACTGTGTTATCAAGTTTATTGGTTAGAATTAGGTTCCTCTAATTTTTAATGGTTTTAACAGGTTAAATTCTATGACGCTATTCTAGGACTGCCTGATTAATTAGGGATTAATTATTAAGGCTTCATAATTAATCTAATTTTAAGGAAGAATTGATTGTTAGATGGTATTCAACAACTGTAATTGATTGCTTGAAATAATAATTTGATTATTTTTTATGTCTATGATCAATCCTCAGAACTAAACTAAAATTAATTTTTGTGCTAAGTTTTCATCTATTTATTTTTTCCCATTTCATATTTAGTCTTTTAATTAATTTAAATTATTATTTTAATTCCATTTACTTAAAAATCTCTATTTAATTATTTGAATTATTTATCCTGGTTTTTAGAAGATTTAAATTAACCCGGTCTCTGTGGATTCAACCCTGCTTACCCTATTTAAAATTTAATTGTGTCTAAGGAGTAGGTAATTATTTTTGGTAGATTCGGCACCCATCAAATTTTGGCATCGTTGCCAAGGATTGGTTCCTAATTAATTTATTTCTTTTTGATAGCCAGGACTGATCGTATAGGTGAACTCTAATACGATCCTAAAATCAAGAAGACCGCTAGGAGACTAATGAAAGAAACAAAAATCAGAAAGCTAGAACTAGTGAGCACTTCAACAAAAATGGAAGAAAAAATAGCTCATGACTTTCTGCAGTCCTTAAGAGATTCGGAAGAAGAACAACCTACCATGGCGGCACAAGATAGGCTGCTTATGAGGGTCATAACAGCCCCACCAATAGATTAGCCCTATCTCTGTATCACTTATCCCAACTTGGATGTGAATTTTGAGCTAAGACTGGACAAGATATAGCTACTGCCTAAGTTTCATGGGAGAGAATATGAAAATCCTCACAAACACCTTAAAGCGTTTCATGTAGTTTGTGCTAGCATGAAGCCATAAGAAGTCACTGAAAATCAAATTAAATTACATGCTTTTCCTTTTTCATTAGAAGATAGTGCTAAAAATTAGTTATTTGATTTATCTCTAAGTTCCATTGATATGTGGGCAGACATAGTCAGATTGTTTTTAGAAAAATTCTTCCCTTCTTCTAAAGCAAACAAAATAAAGAAAGAAATAACTGGATTCAAGCAAAAGCCATCTAAAACTCTCTATAACTACTAAAAGAGGTTCAAAAGCCTTTGTGTAAGTTTTTCACAGTGCAATATATCAAAAACATCGCTAATTGAACATTTTTACAATGGGCTTTTAGAGATGGAGAGAAAGATGATAAACGCAGCTAGTAGAGGTGCTCTTGACACTAAACCCGTAGAAGATGCATGCAATTTGATTGATATCATGGCTGGAACATCAAGGCAGTATGACAATCAAGAACCCTTGAGGGGGGTTAATGAAGTAAGTTCATTTAGCATTAAATCTCAGCTTGCTCAACTTACTACTTTGGTTAAAAGTTTAGTCACAAGACAAACACAACCAGCCAAAGTTTGTGGCATATGTGCTCACTTGAGTCATCTAATTGACATATGCTCAACACTTTAAGAGGATGACCAGCATCAGGTTAATGCCATGGGAGGATTTTCAAGTCCTCCACAAATAAGATATGACCTATACTCGAACACATATAATCCAGGATAGAGGGATCATCCCAACTTTAGTTATGGATAGAGGCAACTAAACCAGTAGCAAAGATTGCCACCATAACAATAGTCATCCACTTCTAAATAAGGTATATCATTGGAAGATATTATAAAGTCACTTGCTAATAATACTATGCAATTTCAATAAGAAACCAAGGCAAGCATTCAGAACTTAGAAAGCCAAATGAGTTAATTGGCAAACTCCTTGAGTAATCTAGAATCCCAAGGGAGGCTGCCATCTTAAATAGAAGTGAATCTGAAACAAAATGTGAGTGCCATAACATTTCGAAGTGGAAAAAAGTTACTGGAACCTAGCCGTGACCCGCACCTAAATTCAGACACAGAAAAAGAGGTTATTATTCATCCGAGATAGCCTAACTAACTTAAGAAGAATGATGTCTAGTAGCCTAAACCACTAGTAATCGGTCCTCCATTTCTTGAAAGATTGGCAAAATCCAAAAGAGATATATAGGAGAAAGAAATTATAGAGACTTTTTGCAAGGTTAAGGTAAACATTCCTTTACTTAATGCAATTAAACAAATACCTCGATATGCTAAATTTCTCAAAGAATTGTGTACTAACAAGAAAAGGTTGCCTAGTAATGAGAAAATAACTATGGGGGAGAATGTTTCAATAGTCCTACAAAGAAAATTGCCTACCAAATGCTAAGAACAAGGTATGTTCACTATCTCTTATAAAATTGGTAATGTAGGGATAAGGAAAGCTATGTATGATCTTGGCGCTTCAATAAATGTTATGCCTATGTTTATTTATGCCTCTTTAGATGCTGGCCCTTTGAAACAGATAAGTGTAGTTATTCAACTTGCTAACAGATCAATTATGTATCCTAAGGGTATGTTAAAAGATGTTTTGGTTTCGGTTAATGGATTAAGATTTCCTATTGATTTTTATGTTCTAGATATGGAAGAGGATAGTCTAGCAATGCTTCTGATATCTTGTTAGGAATACTTTTCCTTAGTGTTGTTAGGACTAAAATTGACGTGTATAATAGTACACTTACCATGGAATTTGATAGCGACATAATTGAATTTAATATTTATGAAACCATGAAGTATCCAGATAAAGTATCTTATGTATATGGCATAGATACTATTGATTTATTAATTGAAGAGATTTTTTTGATGCATGAAACTGGTAAATTAAATGTTGCATTGTGTGAGAATTATACTATTGATAGCTTGAAAAAGGCTGAAAAGAACAAGGTAATAGATGTTGAATTAAAGGAAGAGGTTAGCACTTTAAAAGCATACAAAACCATAAGGTATGCACCCCCAAAGTTTGAGCTACCTATTTCTCATTCTAAACTTCTTCCTTCTATTATGCAGGCACCAATTTTGGAACTAAAAAAGCTACCATCCCATTTAAAGTATGCATTTTTAGGCGACAGCAATACCTTTTCGGTAATCATATCAAGCAAACTTGGCCCTCATGAAGAAGAAAAATTGGTTCAAGTGTTAAGAGAACACAAGGAGGCTATTAGGTAGACAATTGCCGACATCAAGGGATTAAGCCCCTACACCTGTATGCATAGGATATTACTGGAAGATGACAGCAAGCCATCTAGAGAAGCTCAACACCGCTTAAATCCGTCCATGATCGAAGTAGTAAAGAAAGACATTCTTAAGCTCCTTGATGTAAGTATAATCTACCCAATCTTAGATAGTAAATAGGTAAGCCTAATCTAGGTTGTTCCTAAAAAGAAATGTATTATACTTGTCAAGAATTTTGATGGTGAGTTAGTGCCTACCTAGGTTCAAAATAGGTGGAGAGTTTATATCGATTATAAGAAATTGAATGCATCCACTAGAAAGGATCATTTTTCATTACCTTTTATTGATCAGATGCTCAAATGATTAGCAAGTAAAACTCACTATTATTAAAGACTTACCATACCCCACTAATATGCGAAGTTCATTTTTTTCTTGGACATGTAAGTTTTTATAGGCATTTTATCAAGGATTTCTCCAAAATAACTCACCTATTTTTTAGACTCCTATAGAATGGTGTGGCATTCGAGTTTGACAAAACGTGCAAGGAAGCTTTTGATAAACTTAATGAGATGCTAATTTCAACACCAATCTTCCAACCACTAGATTGGAATTTCCCATTTGAGATCATGTGTGATGCCAGCAACCATGTAGTTGGTACAGTTCTTGGATAAAGAGTTGGAAAGAACCCCTAAGTCATATTTTATGCTTCCAAGACATTAGACAGTGCTCAAAGCAATTACTCAACTACAAAAAAGAAACTCTTAGCTATTGTTTTTACTTTAGAAAAATTTAGATCTTATTTGCTTAGTATTAAAGTATTGTTTACTCTGATTATGCAGCACTCAAGTACTTACTAAAAAAGAAAGAAGCAAAGCCGAGACTGATTAGGTGGATTCTCCTTCTATAAGAATTTGACCGGTAAATTAGAGACAATAAGGGATTCGAGAACCTAGTAGCTAATCATTTGAGTAGATTACTAATGAGTGGAGAGCAACTGCAAATACAAGATGAATTCCCAAATGAACGACTACTATCAGTTCAAAAGGAAACCCCTGGTATACTGATATAGTTAATTAATTAGTGATCGGTGTGCTATCAGATAACTTGTCTAGAGCTGAAAAAGATAAAATAAAAAGTCAAGCTAAGTATTTTGTTTGGGATAAACCTTACTTATAGAAGCATTATGCTGATAAGATTGTCAGGAGATATGTGCCTAATCATGAAATTACATCTGTTTTAAAATTATGTCACTCTCATGTATGTGGTAGACACTTTGGACCTAAGAGGACAACAAGAAAAATTCTTAAGTGTGGTCTGTATTGGCTAAATTTGTTTAAAGATTCTTATGTGTTCTATAAAACTTGTGATAATTGTCAACAAACATGTAATTTAAGTCATAGAGATCAAATGCCTTTAACTTTAATGACTTTTTGTGAAATTTTTAATGCTTGGACCATTGATTTCATGGGTCCCTTTCCTTGTTCCTTTGATAACTACTACATAATTCTAGCTATTGATTATATCTTTAAATGGGTAGAAGCAAAGGCTACCAGTACTAATAATGCTAAAGTTTATGTAAATTTTGTTAAGTCTCATATTTTTGTTAGGTACGGTGTTCCAAGAGCCATCATAAGTGACAAAGGAACTCATTTTTACAACAAGTTGATGGGGACACTTTTAAAGAAATATAATGTGACTCATGAGACCTCTACAACCTACCGTTCTCAAATGAATGGATAAGTCGAGGTGTCAAATAGAGAGATAAAATCCATTCTAGAGAAAACAGTCAGCCCCACAAAGAAAGATCGGAGTCAATGTTTGGATGACGCACTTTGGGCTTATAAAATTGATAAAAAAAAACACCAATAGGTATATCCTCGTATCATCTAGTGTATGGTAAATCTTGTCATCTGCCTATAGAGATAGAACATAAAGCATTTTGGGCAATCAAGCAATGCACTATGAAGCTCAATAAAGCTAAAAAGAAGTGGAAATTGGACCTATAAGAATTGGAAGAATTGTGGAAAGATGCATTTAAAGGTGTAGCGTTATACAAGGACAAAACAAAGGCCCATCATGACAAGAAAAATTTTGAGAAAAAGTTTTCAGTCGGCCAAAAAGTTTTACTTTTTAATTCTTGCTTAAAATTATTTCCTGATAAATTACATTCTAGATAGGTAGGACCTTTTATCATTAACAAAATTTTTAATCATGGTGCAGTAGAGATAGTTGACTTGAGCAATGAAAAGAATTTCAAGGTGAATGTCATTGGTTGAAGCCTTATTATAAAGGTTTTCAAGAGCATAATGTAGAGGAAATAGGCCTAACTGAGCTACCAGATTTGCATTAATTAATGGTAGTAATGTTTAGCCTAGGACATTAAACTAGGGCACTATTGGGAGGCAACCCAAAATTTTTGCTTAATTTTTTTGCTTATTTTTGTTTATCTGCATTTTGAATTTTGATTTTAACTTATTTCTTTGATTGTTATTTAAATAGGGCTGAGACAATGGCCATGGAAATTCATATTCATCATTCAGGATCTCAATTAAAAAAAATTTTTACTTCATTGAATTTTTTTTATGAAAAAGAATAAAATATATAAATAAATAATATTTTTTTAGTCAACTTCAATCTTGGGACTTGATGAATTCTTTTTTGATTTGCATTTTTGCCTTTTTATGTGAATACAACAACAATAGAGGGTGAAAGCAATATCAATAAAATGATATGGTTAAAATTTACAAGGATGGAAGTAGTACAAATGGTCGTGGGCCGTAGCCTTAGGCCACGGCTATTACAAAAGAAGGGTGCACCCCTTTTTTTTACCTGTTTTTACTTTTACTTGTATTACTTTTTAAATTTTATTTTTTCATAGACGCAAAAACCATCTCCATACCCTTTAACCACTAATTGTCGCCTCCTCCAAATAATGCTCCACTAAACAAATGCCGCTCAAAAGGAAAAAGCCCGCCGAGATGGGCGAACGACGATGATGCCATCTGCCTCCCACACTGAAGAACAACTAGTGCCAAGCTTCACTACTGAAATAGCACAAACCTGCGAAGCGAGCACACCATGAACTCATCGATGAATAGTAGTGCCACTAAGCGACTACACCACTAAATTCGCATCGAGATAAAAGAGGCAAATGATGGCGACCCGTCCTCTAGTGTCTAGCGTGCCATAACCCGATGTCACCGTAGCTATGACTGTAAGCCAGCAACAAAAGCTGCCACCATCAAAACCAGAAGCCATGAGTGTGCCTCAACCCGGCCCCAACCTGTCTGATCCGACCTAAATTTCGATTGAACTTAAATCAGAGAGCAATTCAAAAGCCACCGATGCTCCCTAAGAATCGAGACCGGAGGGGAGACCACTAAGGAAACAACGGTCTCGGGTTAGCAAAGGGAAGGTCATCTTGTAGCCTGTGATGACCACATGAACGGCCACATGACATTATAGATAGGAAAAAAGCAGAAAAGGTACACTGTTATCTCTAAATTACCTATAGTGCAGTGTAGATCAATGCATCGATTTACCTTGTCTAAGTTACATATTATTGGTTATATGAATGCACTGATTGCCAATATTAGTTAGAAAACTTATTGTTCTATGAATTTACCTGCTTATATTGAACTGTGTAGGGAGTTTTACACCATATTTGTGTTCAAGAAACCAAAAGACTTAACAAATTTTAACCTAGGAACACCAAATATGATTTCATTTAGGTTAATGGGGCATAGGTTTAAATTGTTTATCACTGATTTCAATGTCACCATGGGATTTATTTCTAAGGAAGAGGCTGATTCAAGTGCATATTTGAGTAGCTTATGTGAATTTCATGAGGAGTTTGATGGCTTAGCAGTCTATAAGGAGTACACACAGAATTATACCATAGAATATGACCCAGGATCCTCTAGAGATACATTTTTACAAGATGGATCATTAAGATATATACATTGGTTCCTTGCTTTCTCATTTTCTAGAAGAAAAGATACACCCAGCATCGTTTCCAAAATTGAGTTATTTTTCATTTCATGTATGATGACTACTAGGAGAGTCAATTTGGGATTTTAGCTTGCTAGTCAATTTTTCAATGTTCTGTCATTTAAGAGGCCACTTATTTTAGGATTCTTAATCACCCACTTTGATGTTACCACATATTTGATTGATCTAAAAGATAATGATTTGCACATTGCTTGTGACATGCCCCTTTGAATGTTAGATGTTTAGATAGTATAGGTTTGTTGGCTTGAAAGGACAAGTATGTGTGTTTTACTCCTATAGGTCCTATAGTTCCGCACCATTTGAGGATTTTCTCTGAAAGAGATAAGACAGACTCCACCCAAAGAACTCAAAAAGGTGGCCCTTCGCAACCAGGGAGCGAAATTGACGCTTTAGAAGGACATGAGAAAATAGATAAGCGACTCTGCTTTTTTGAAGGAACAAATAGATTGATAGAGGATCAGCTGGCCCATATAGACAAGAACATCATTTGCATTTACAGAAGCCTTAACATCAACCACATCCCGCGCACTTAGTGGCCTATCTAGAGGAGTTCTTTATCCTTAAATTCTTGCTTATTCATACATGAGGACATTATATAAATTAAACATGAGGACACTATATAAATTAAGTATGGGGAGAGGGGAAGTGTACATCCTTGTTGCTATTTTTGCTTTGCTTGAATGATGACTAATTAGTTTAGTTTAGTTTAGTTTTCTTTATTTCTAGATTTTTAAGAATTTTTTTTAGTGTCAATTGTATGCTTTTCTGATATTTAGATTCTGATTTCTTTAAAGCATCCTTGCTGCTTGAGTTTAGTAATTTAGGTTGTGAGTTCTGAAAGATGATTAGACAACATATTTCTTTACTACCCACTTGTTGTTTTGCAACTCACGAAATTTGAATATTGTGCTTGGATTAAAAAAAAGGTGAAACAATTAATCTTGCATGCATATCAATTGAATTACCATGTATATGTAAAGATGTAGCTAAAACTTGCTTAGATATTAATCTTGCTGCTTGAATTTGCATAAAAGGAGATTTGAAAACCAGTGTCTTGAAATTAAAAAAAAAAATCCTCTCTTTAATAAAAAAAATTATGCGGAAGAAAAAGATGGCACTTCCTTAAATTTTTCACTCCGTTGGTTTTGGAAAATTGTGGTCACCATCATTGGTTGGTTCAAGTGGCATGGCACTTGTTCCCCTTAAACAAACTTTCCTTAATAAATGAAAAAAATATAAATAAATAAAGAGAGAAGGTTTGTGTATGGAGCAACCCGATGTTAAGAGATTCAGCCTCTTATTTGGGACAAAAATGATTTGAATCACACACATATCACTTGATTATGAGTGGTGCCAATAGCTACTTAGGGCTGTAATCTATCAAAGATACCTAGGTAAGCCCAATAAGTGCCTAAATTTAGTAATTTGATGAATAAATTAAGAGAAAAGTGCTAAATTGCATATCTTGATACCTAGTTCTTTAGTCTCTATTTTTAATACTTATGTGCCTTATGTGAATTATATCTTGGTAGGTTGAATACATTTTTCTATGTGCATTGGCTTAAATTTAGATAGATTAAAAATTGTTGTGTGATTGAAATTTGCCAAGCTGGTGTTCATTGAGTTATTGAAGATTGTCATTTTATCTTGTGGGAGTATAGAAATTTGTTGTTTGATTTCTTTCCTGATTTTATAGATTGAGTTGCTAAAATTGAGTGGTAATGGCTATGGAAAGGAGACTGCATTCTACTATATGTTTCTTTTTATCTCAATGCTTGTGCTTAAGGGCAAGCACAATTTAAGTATGGGGGGATTTGATAGGGTTCATTTATGCACAATTTTTCTTATAATTTCCCATACTTTTATATGTTTAATTGTGCTTGATTGATAAAGACTGACTTAGTTTGTAAATTTTGTCATTTTAGGGCAGGTTTTATAAATCTCAAGTTAATTCATGAATTTTTGAAGACTTTTTAGAGAATCTGTCTAACCGCGGGTGTTAGCCTTAGGTTAAGACTAAGAGTTGCAGCCACCTGTTAAATACAGTCCGATTTTTATTAGATAGCTATCACATTTAGCTGTACTTTTTAGGCAGAATTTTATAGGGAATTATCTCCCCTTGATTAGGATAATTTTAGAGAATATTTGAATTCCTATTTTTCATCTTTCCTAATCTTTTAAAGAGTTTTTAGGAATTGATTTTTTTTCTAGAGAGATTCTTTCTACCTCTATTTATTCTCTGTAAAAAGCAAAACGTAGGGGAGTTTGAGAGACACATTCTGAATATTTCTTTCTATTGGATTTTATCAGGAACATGTGTGGCTAATGTCTTTATTCTAGCTAAGGATTATTGAAGTTCATGTTCTACAAGGATTGTGAGATCTAATTAATTCTTTTCTTTTCTTTATTATTTCAGTTATTGTATGTTTCCTATTATATTAATATTACTATTTTATTGATCTTACAATTTGGCCAATTATGTGATTAATCTAATAGTGACTGCTATTCTGATTTTTGGGATGATAATTGCTTGACAAATATGATTTTAGTAGCAAACAACCAACAAATTGTGTTGTGGAGATATACGATCTAATTGTAATAAACTGCGTTGTCAAGTTTATTGGTTAGAATTAGATTCCTCTAATTTTTAATGCTTTTAAAAGATTAAATTATATTACGGTGTTCTAAGACTACCTGATTAATTAGGGATTAATTACTGAGGTTTCATAATTAATCTAATCTTAAAAAGAAATTAGTTGTTCGATGGTATTCAACAACAATAACTAATTGGTTGAAATAATAATTTGATTATTTTTCGTGTATATGATCAATCTTGAGAACTGAACTAAAATTAATTCTTGTGTTAGGTTTTCTTCTGTTGATTTTTTTCCATTTAATATTTAGTCTTTCAATTAATTTAAATTACTGTTTTAATTTCATTTACTTGAAAATCCCTATTTAATTGTTTGAATTATTTGTCTTGATTTTTAGAAGATTTAAATTAACCCAATCTCTATGGATTTGACCCTGATCACCCTATTTATAATTTAATTGTGTCTAGAAAGTAAAAAATTATTTTTGGTGGATTCAGCACCCATCACCTACTCACCCTACTCGCAATTTTTTCAAGCTTGGATAACGCATTCGTTACTCAAATTCAGTATAGTTTGCTCAAATTATTATTTATTTTTATTTTATTTAATTTTTTAATATAGATTTATATAATCTATTCTTATAATCTATTATCTAATTTTATATTTTTTATAATATGCTATATTTATTTTTATATATAATTATTTTTCATATGACATATTAGATAATCCTAAATTTTAAAAACCTACTTTTATAATTTTTTATTTATATATAATATTATTTTTATTTTTTATTAATTCTCAATACTTAGCGAGCTGACCTAATATAATCTATGAGTTCATTTTTGTTATCTTATCCGTCCAAACCTCTCAATATCTTAGTTAACTTTACATATAGAAAACTAATATTGATAGATTTACTTTTTCTTTTTCAAAAATTGATTTAATCCTAAAAATTGAAATAATTAAAAATATTTTTAAAAAAATTCAGGTAATTCATGTTGTCACGAGACCCAACTTATTCGAGTTAGTTTTAGATCGAGTTTGATCCTAAATTTTTCGAGTCAGGTTTGGGTTGGGTTCAAGTCAATTTTTTCTGGTTGAGTTTTGGGTTAGACTTTGGGTCACGGTTAGATATTGACAAGTCTAGAAGTCGGCATGAAATTAATAGGAATTAAGAAAAAATAGTTAATGATAAGTAACAGAAAAATGGGTTGAATGGTTACCCATCCTCCCTACTCGACTTATCTGCAATTTCTTTCGAGTTTGGATGAGGCATTTACTACTTACATCCAGTCTAATATGCTCAAGTTATTATTTATTTTTGTTTTACTTAACTTTTTAATATAGATTTACATAGTCAATTATTATAATTTATTATCTAATTTTTTATGCTATGTTATATTTCTTTTATGTATAATTATTTTTAATATGACATATTAGATAATCTTAAATTTTAAATACCTAGTTTTATAATTTTTTTATTCATATATAATATTATTTTTATTTTTTATTAATTTTTTAGTATTTAGTAAGCTGGCCTAGTCCGATATATAGGCTAATTTTTTTAATATGTCCGTCCGAATTCTCTCAATACCTACGTTTACTTTATATATAAAAAAATAACATTGATAAATTTGCTTTTTCTTTTTCAAAAAACTGATTTAATTTTAATAATTGAAACAATTAAAAATATTTTTTAAAAAATTCAGATCATTTGGGTTGTCACGTTACTCGACCCATTTAGGTCAGTTTTGGGTTGACTCGTTCGGATTTCAAGTCAGGTCAGACCCTAAATTTTTTGGGTCGAGTTCGAGTCAGGTCATACGCCTTTTTCGGCTCAAGATCTGGTTCGAATTAGGTTTCGAATCAGGGTCAGAAATTGACAAATTTAATTATATGACATGTTATAAAAAAATGATACAAATAGCAAATGAAAAATCTAATACGCTATATATTGAATACAAATATATGAAATATTTTAAATGTAACTAGAAATCGTAAAAATACTATAATCAAATAAAAATTAAAAATAAATTTTGAGCTCAAATATGGGATTTCTTAATATGAATTAGACCTGTCCAAATTCAAAATATTAATGGCTTGGATAGAATATATCTTATCCATGGCTTAAGCATAATTGGGGTGCGGGCTCATAAAAAAATAAAAAAAAAAACCTTTATTTCAACTAGAAAATCATTTGTTTTATTTATTATAGTGATTTTGTTTTTTGTGGTAATTTTACAATCTTTTATTACATTTAAAAACTTTCATGTATTTGAGTATTTCTACTTAATATATATATAAGTATTAGATTATTTAAATCCTTTTGCTATTTTTATCATTTTTATGTAATACATCATGTTATTTTTAGTTTATAACTATCTAAATTTACTTTTTATACTAAGATTAATTTTTGTGTATAATTAAACTTTTTATAATATATTACAGAATTCTATAGTTCAATTGTCTACTTTTATAATTTTATGTTATTTTATTTTACAATTTTTCATTTTTAGATACCCAATTATTTAATTCAGCCTAAACTTGACATTGAGCTTAGACACAAAAGAACTTTCGGCATTGCCTGAATCCCACCCGATTCATATTTAGGCACAAATTTTTTTGGCTCAACCATGACCAAGTTAAAGATAAATTTAAAAAGAAAATAAGTTCTTGGAAATAAAATAAAAGAATTAGTATAAAAACTTAATTTTCAATGATTAAGAGAAAAGACAGAAACTTAATAAAATAAGGAAAAATCTACCTCAGGCCTTATATTTTGAGTTTTTGTTATTAAGCTCATGTATTTTGATTTTGCAATATTAAGCTTATGTACTTTTATTTTTGCTCACATTTGACCCCTATTGAATAAAAAAGCATGCATCAAGTCCTTACTTTTTTCATCCAAAGAGGACTTAATGTGAGATATAATAAAAACACGAGGGTTTAATGTGAAACACAATTAAAATATAAGGGCTCAATGTTGCAAAATAGAAATACAGTAGATTAATAGTAAAGATCTCAAAAATACAAAAAATTAAAATATATTTTGTTATATAAAAAAATAAAAGTACAAAAATTCAATATAATAAAATTAAAATATAAAATTCAATAAATAAAGCCCGAGAAATTCAACGATTTGAAGATATCTTTTACCTATATATTATAGCTAATTAACCAACTAAAGTAATCTAATCCACAATATCATTGAGCCAAAAACATATGCTGCTCACATTAATTTTTTCTTTCTTAGAGATTCATTTGCCCCTCATATTTGATCAAAAATATTAATATCCCCTTAAAAATAATCATAGTTCTAATTTGTCTAAATAATTAAGAAACACGAGAACTAAACCAAAAATTGGAGATAGAAAACGCTCTGAACAACGACCACCTTGCACTGCCTCACAAAGATGATCATATAACAAAAAAAGTCAAGATTCGAAGTGAGCAAGGTATAGACAAAGATTATGAGAGTTGCTTGGTTAATGGAGTTATTGTAGAAGCCACTATGGAAGACGTGATTGATGATATAAATGTTTAGGTGGATCAAGGAGATGTTGTGATTGATAGATCTTGGAAGCATCCAGTTGTGAAACTATATTAGACTTTGAAATTGAGACTATCAAAATCTCTACAAAATACGATGATTGTTAATCTATTGGGTCGTTCAATTGGTTACAAAGCTTCTACTAATTGGCTTTTAGTATTGTGGAATCTTTCAGATGCCAGAGTTCTTGATCTTAGGAAAGGTTTCTTTCTTATACAATTCTTTAACGAGGAGGATTTTCAAAATGCGCTTCTGAATGGTCCATGGGTCATTAATGGGTCGTATCTAATGGTGCAACAATGGACACCATAATTCCAAGCTTATAATGCGGTGTGGAACAACACTACAATCTAGATTAGGCTATCAGAGCTCACTTTGCAGTATTATCTGCAGGATGTGATATCTGCAATATTGGAAGCAACTAGTAAGGTTGTTAAGGTCGACCATAATACAAGTGATTTCAAAAGGGATGCATTCCTGTATAGCAATTACCATTAACCTTAATAAGCCATTAGCTTCTCAATTTGAAATTGATGATGAAAACAATAACAATGGTGATCTAATGCAAGAGGAAATGATGACTAAATCTAGCAACTATGGGCCATGGATGGTTGTTGAAAAATAAAAAAGGAATAACAAAAAATCAGGAGAAAACTTTGGAAGAAATACACAAGATAATAGTAAGGGATCAAGATTTTAGACCTTGACAGATATCACCAACGAAAATATGGGGAGTCCAAGATCCCGATGGTTCAAGAATTGTTAATGATGATTATAGACACGGGTTCTAAGGTTCTTATGTTTAAATTATCTAATGATAAATAAAGATAGAAAAATTCTTATAAATAAGAATATTATCACCAAAACTCGAGAAAATAATTAATTTTTGATTAAAAATTTTAACCCAACTCCACAAGTTTACAATGCGACAAAAAATGTGAGAGCTCGATGCCCAACATTGATGCCAAGCGGGGTGTGAGGGGCGGAGTCCCCCGTGGTATGAAGTAAAATTTTAGAAAAAAATCAATTAAAAATAAAATTTTCAATTTTTACTATTTTGAGGCAAAAAGGCCATTTTGAGTCCTAGAAAAATTCTTAAACCGTCAATGAAAATGGTAGTTTTAAAGGCAAAAACAATCGTTTCCATAAAATGGTCATTTTGCTATTGAAAACGATTGTTTTGACTAAGAAAACACTAATTTTCCTCAAGCCAAAATACCGTTTTCAACCTCGAGTTTTGTGTATCAAAACCATACGAGTCTTAGGAGTTGACTTTTCTTGATAAGTACGCACCAAGAAAACACAAAAAAACATTGTTCAAACACTTTTTTCTAATTTTTAAAGTTTTTTTTAAGACTTTCTGCCTATTTTCTCTCGAGTTCAATTCCTAAACGCAATTAGACACAATGGGTTGATCAAATCTTCTTCTTTATTTTTTTTTCTTTTTACATCCATCTGCTAGTCAGACGTGATGTCCTTTTATTATATTTTATTTTTTTACTCATTTACTAGTTAAATGAGGTAACCTTATTTTATTTGGATAATTATCTACCAGTTAGATGTAATACTATTATTTTATTTATCTATTGTTAATATGTTATTCTATTTTATTTTTTGATTCAATTTATTATTTATCCTATTTTTACATGTTATTTATTTATTCGTTTGTTTTTATTTTTTATTTTCTTCATTATTTCTTTATTTCATGTCATTTTTTATTATTTATTCTTTCCGTCGATTTTATCGTTCATTTTATACCAATATCATATTATTGTTGTAATGCGAGTTACATGAAATTTATTGGAATTTTATTTAATCTGTTTTTCTCATGTCCAACGTCTAGTGAAGTTAACCCTTTTGTTATTTTTCTCCTTTTATTATTTTATTTATTTATTTATTCTGTTTAGCATTTATTTCTTCTTTGTTCTCTCCTTTTATTTTATTTATTTCCATTCTTTTTTTATTCGATTAGATTGTATTCTAGGTAATTTCAATGTACTTTTATTTTTATTCGGTTAGAATGTATTTTATGTGATTTTCATATAATATTTTATTTCATTTTTGGGTAGAATGTATTTTAGGTAATTGTCATATAATTTAAATTTTATTCTAATTATTTTTCTGTATATTTCATGAATGTTATAATAGGTAAAAACGATTTTTACACATTATAAAAAATAATCAAATCATTTTATACCTAATTTATTGGTATTTTTCTAATAAAATGGGTTTTGATTTTTCTTTAATAAAAGTTACATAAAATAAAATATATTTTCTAAAAATTACCTGATTTCATTAATGTTATTTTTAATTTCAAGCACTTTATTTATTTCTGTAAATATATTTTATTATTCTTTTATGTAATTGCGTGATTTATTTTAATGCTAAAATTTGCTTGAGAAAAATGATAAAATTATAAATTTAATATGAAATTTCATATTAACTTGAGATATAAATAAGAGTAGGGTTCCGAACCACTCTGATTTTAGCCCTATAAGGTATTTTCCAACCTCGGTTGGGTGATAACTCCTATTTTGCGGTACCTAACTCGCTTTTTCTAGACTAATCGAATAAGAACGACTTAAGATTTCTCTAATTTCCTTCTCATCTTTTGGGACTCGAGGAGTGAGATTTAGGTTGAGTTTTTGGTTGCTTCAATTTGAGCAGTCTCGAAAAGGAAGGACGCGAACAGTGGCAATTCCACTTGGGACACCATGAGACCATGCTCTAAAAGTACCTCAAATTAATCCAGAATTTTATGTTTTGAA
>CANXYI010814818.1:0-12521 GCA_948208565.1 Hura crepitans | reverse complement strand
TATATATATATATATAGAAATGAGATAACAACAAAAAAGGAACAAATGTCATGATAAAGAAATAAAAACTAAACTGGACATGTTACATCATATACTCAAACTAACTTATCTATTTAGAATAAAGGTGTTATATTTTTAGTGGTATCAGAGCCAAGTTTGGGTTTTTCTAAATGTAAAATTGTTGTATTTGTGTTTGACACATATGTGTACTTATGTATAACATAATGGCTAAGTTATTATGAAATCAATAAGTATATGCTTGACTGCTAATACGGAACTTGTGTAGAAATTACAATTATGTGTTAAAGGGAAATGATTTTAAAGGATTCCAAAGAAACATAAATGTCTATAGGGTTAGATAGTTATTTGCTACTTACATAGTAATGAAATAGAATAAAACAAACTTATAAACCAAATAAAGTAAACAAATTTATGTAAAACATATCAATATAGATAAGATCAAGTATATGAAAGGTAAGCTATAAAAACTACGAATAAGCATAAAGAGCTATGATGTTCGATAGTTATCGATGAAATAAAACAAATTTAAATTATAAGTTAAATAATGCAAGAAATGGAGAGGACAGATATAGAAATAGATAAAAATGATTTTATGATAAATAATTTATAGAGACTATAAGTAAAAACAATTAAAAGAAATATAGAAAGGAATTGAGATAGTGTAAGAACCATGTGTAAATAAAGTAATGTGAGCTGAGTTTGAAAATAAAAACATGATATAGAACTAAAATGTATAAGATATTGGAAAAGATGACAACAAAAAACTATATAAGGATAGAAATATGACACTAAGGAATATTACTAGAATTGATAAAGGTTTTATGATAATATAATGTTGAAAGAATTTATAAGTGTATCAATAAGAGATAAATAGTAGATGTAGATAGACTATATGAATTCATCATAAAATAGTAGCAATTAAAATATAGGAGTTGATGCCCCTAGAGTGGTTGTTAACCTTTTTCTGATATTAAGGGCCACATTCATTGACATGATACATAGGGGCTAGGTTATGCATGATGTCATGTGACCATCATCACAAAAATATACATGAACATGTTTTATTTTTACCATAAACTTATATCATTACAAATGCATAATTACATCTTAAACATATATACAGGCATATCGACTAGATTGAAAGGGAAAGTGAAATGACAAATTGATATAAGTGAGACCTTCAAAATAAAGGTTATAATAGGGAAACATAGTATAGAATAAAGAAAAGAATTATAAGAAGCATAAAGTTGAGATAAGTAGAGTGTTTGTAACCACTACGAAATGTTAAAGAGGGGAAGAATAAAAGTGAAATTTTGAGTATGAAATTTCTTAAGAAGGGGAAAAGCTATCACACCATGACTTTTAATCTAATTTTTCTTAAAGATAGAATTGGAAATAGCATAAAAAGTAGTGAATGAAATGGATGAATAGATCAAGGGCCAATTAGGGAAAACAATAGAGCGAAAAATGACTAAAGGATAAAATTGTAAAAATTTAAAATGAGAAAGGTCAAAATTGGAAATGCATAGTTGGAGGCCTAGTGATGAGTGGAACAAAGATGAAAGGGTTAAAAGTAAGAATGTAGCACATGAGGAACAAAGAAATGTGAAAAAAAAATTATGTTCGAGAAATGGTCTCAACGAATAGTGACACTTGGGCTATGAATAATATAACTGGGGCCTTGTAATGCCCGTAAGTCAGAGTTTTATGAATAGTACCTCTGAGGCCTGAATAGTGCTCCTCAAGAGTCAGGGCACCTTAATAAGGCCAAAAAGGGGCATATTAGTCATAAAACTTTAGCGAGCCAAAAAATGGACAAAATGAAATAATTTAAAAATTTAGTAGAACCAATAAATCATTATAGGCCGAGAACTAGTGAATAGTGACATAAAATGAGTTTATGCCGAGACAGCTCTAGGATGTGCTTGGATAGACCAAAATATACCATACCACAAAGCTAAAAAATTCTAATCTACCTGTTGGTGGAGGAATTTTAATTTTTTTGAGATTATTTAATATTTTTTTAAAATTTGTTATTTTTACATGTGAATAAATAATCGGGGTTGCCTTTGGAATTTGAGCGTGAAATTTTACGAGCCTCTTAATGGGCTTAATAGAGGATTTTTAAAACTAAAAAGACTATTTTTAGAGGCCCATAAAATTTAAACTGAATTTTTGAAGTTTAAAAAGAAATTAGGTGAATACAAATCGTTCAATCGCCGCACGTCGCAATCCGGGCCACCCACCTTGCTAATATAAAAGACCTTACACATATGAAGGTGTCACATGTGCAAAGTACACATCTTCTACCCTTGAACCTTAAAAATTTAATGCCATTTCCATTATGCCTCTCCCATCTTTTTCTTTTCTCTCTCCTCCCACACATACCAAAACCTCATAGAAATTATATAAAACTAACCCTCCATAGTCCTTAGAACCCATTTCAAGTGATAGATTTAAGAAATTTGGCTTGGAAAGTGAGTAATCACATAAGGGTGAATATGGCCAAATTCAAGTGTAAGTGATTGTTTTCCAATTTTTATTTTTGTTTTAGGTAGCTTATGTGATTTGAAGAAAAACTATGCTTTTAGATTTTCAATTTGGAGCTTTGTAGAATTTTTGGGAATTTTTCTAAGTGGTGGACTGGTTATCTTTAGGGTAAAGAGGAGGTCATATGGGGCTGATCCCTACTATCCCTTTATAGATATATGGAGTTCTATGGAATAATCTCCACTATCTATCAGTCTAGTATTGAGAGGTTCCAATAAACTAATCCCTGCTATCAGACTAGGTAGGTGCAGCTATCAAGGTCTAAAATATGGGCCACTGCATACTATAGATCCCATTATCTAGTTTCTTAAAGAGTAGTCTATCTGCCATAAGCTTGGATGGTAAAGTAATTAAATGAATATAATACAATGTGACTAATGATGATAGTTAATAAGTACAGATAAGAACTTGAATAATGAAGCTTACCAGATAACACAAGAATAGGTTACTTGCATGATAAGGCACTCTAAGTTTTAAAACATAATTGATGAATAAGTAAAAATATCATTCTAAATGAATTTACTTCTTATGTTATAGTGCATCTCATATCCTTTATGTATGTTTATATGCATGACATGGACTTATTATATCAAATCTAGCATTGAATGTACACTTAGTGTGTCAACGTTTTGATGCACAAATTGTAGATGTGGTTACCTGACTAGCCTCATCAAGTGCAATGTAGCTATCATATTTTCTAGGTAAAACTTTTTATACTTTTAAGAGTTGTTAGTAGTGGCACTCATGTATATATAGATGTCTGTGAAAGACATAGACCTAGTTGTTGTACAATATATACATATAACTTAGTAACTGTTTAACCAACATGAGTAGATATGTGCATGACTGAATAATTTATCTAGCCTGACTATGTTGTTACTGGATATGTTGGGTCTGAGACTCTATGTTGATTATGCCGACTATATGTGATGGGATTTGGAGGACCAGAGGGCTCCAGGTGTTGTGATATATGATTGCAATGATTATAGAAGTTTTTTGGTTTGAAAAAATTTTTGGTTTTTCACCCGTGTAGTTGTTATATTGCCTAAATTCCTATAAAATAGAGAATAGACCAAAAATGGCATTTTGTCATACTAGAATAGTTAGTACTAGGATGTTATACAATAATATACACAAACCAACCAAGATCTACCATGAATGGATAAAGGTTATAGGTGTTAAAAGAGTGCACTTTAGGAGTTATTTCAGGATAGTTGACCTACTGGAAATAGCATTCTTTGTCTATTTCCTTTAGGAATGGATAGGGGGTGTTACATTTAGTGGTATTAGAGTTGGTTTAGTGATTCCTAGGTATATATACATGAGTGCCAAGGTCTAAGAGTCTATTTTAATGATAAAGATATACTACATGAGGCTGATAGGTTATTTTCTATGTTGTGATACAATATGAGCGAGCAGTCTACACCAGACCGAGGAAAAAAGGTGGCTAATCATGCTCCCACCACCATCCATGGCCTAAAAGTTAGTGTAGCCACACCTAAGCTGAGTGATGCTACATATTAATCACTACCCCAACCACAACCTTAAGCCTAAGCATTACTAATATTGCTGCAATACATATTGGAGTTATCGAGACACACTACTGCACCACATCTACTAGCTCTAGCACCACTACCACCACCAGCTACCTTGTAGAAGAAACATTTGAAAAGAGTAAAGAAAATAGGAGTTATGGATTTCCTGGGCATGAGAGAAGATGATGTTATAAGGGCCAAGTACTGGTTAGAGTAGACCTTCATGATCTTAGAGCAATTAGTGTGCATTAAGGATGAAAGCTTAAAATGTGCCACCTCCCTTCTCTAAGAAGAAGCATTCCACTAGTGGGATAAGACTAAAAGGAGAAAGGCAGTAGCTGAAGTAACATTCTACTACTTTTTAAAGGAGTTTTATAAGAGATACATAATTAAATCCTATAAGGATAAGAGGAGCTAGGAATTCTTAGATCTAAAGTAGGGACAGAGGTCAGTATCAGAGTACGAGAAAGATATTCCCTATTTGAGTAGATATGTTGAGAAGTTTTTGCCTACTGATGAGGAAAGGTGTAAAAGGTTCAAAAAGGGCCATTATGTTGAGTTGCGAATTTAGATAACCATAACAAAGATCAATGACTTCTCTACATTAGTAGTAGTAGCCTATGACATAGAGGAGATGCTGCAAGAAAAGAGGGAGCTATTCCAGAAGAAAAGGCCATTTGCAGTAGGCCAGAATAGTTCAACTCTAGTAGCAAGCAAGAGATAGAGGGAGTTTCATTCTAGACAATAGTCCTAAATACAGCCTGGACAATAGTCTCAAAGGCAAGCCCAGCCTCTAAGGTAAGGTAAGTTTTTTCCTTTTAGGCCTTAACCCTAACCACAGGCCTCCAGTGTCCCTATCTCAATAGCCAGAAGTGCACCCCCGATATGTCAAATTTGTAATAGGAGATATTAGGGGTAGTGTTGGCAAGCTAGGAGAGTGGAATGCTTCACTTACTGAGCTAGAGATCAATTTTATGTGGATTATCCCCAGAGATAGCTCGAGGCTGCACAGACCTAGGTATTAGTAGTAGTAGCACCTAGTAGGGGATAGAGGTAACCTAGGTAGGATCAGTTGAGTAGCATTCAGAGGACTAGATCTAAGGCTAGAGCTCTAGCACAGCAGTATGCTATTTAAGACCATGAAGAGGTTGAGGCCCTAAACATGATTGCTGGTACTTTTTATTTATTTTATGTACCTGTGTTAGCTTTGATAGATCTAGGCTCGACCCATTCTTATATTTGTACCACACAAGCCTGAGATAAAAGGTTAGAACCAAAACCCATAGATCTAGAAATTCAAGTTAGTAACCTAATTGGGTAGAGTGTGATAATGAACACAGTATGTAGGCACTATCCTCTAGTGATACAAGATTGAGTATTACCAGTGGATCTTATTAAACTCCCTTTTCATGAATTTGATATCATATTGGGCATGCATTGGCTAACAGAGTATCGGGCAATGATTAACTGTGAAAATAAGAATCTTAACCTCTAGACGGAAAAGGGACATGAAGTGAGAATTATAGGTAGAAGGTATTCTTTATCTAATAGTATTTCAGCTGTCACAGTAAGGTGACTCATTCAGAAAGGATGTGAGGCATACTTAGCTCACATAGTTGACACCAGTAATATAGTACCTAGCCTTAATAAGATTCAGGTGGTATCAAAATTCCTTAATGTATTCCTAAAAGAATTATAAGAGCCACCACCCCTTGAAGAGTTAGACTTTGAGATTGAGGCATATTCGAGTACCACTCTAGTATCTATTACTCCATACTAGATGGCACTTATAGAGTTAAAAGAGCTAAAGGTATAGTTGCAAGAACTATGAGATAAGGGCTTTATTAAATCTAGTACATCACCTTGGGTATGACCCAGACTATTTGTGTGACACTCATGCTCTGAGGCTCTGTGAATAGTGCCACTTGGTCTGAGAAGTGTGCTCGGGGTGCTAGGTCACATGCAGATAAATTGAGGCAGTGACCCTGGTTATGAAACTTTGAGGGGCTTTAGTTTAATAAAGAGAGCAAAGTTTAAAAATTTAGCAAAACTAATAATTCATTTTGGAAAGTAAGCTACCTCCCAATATAGTAAAAATTTTTCAGGCTAGGATTGACCTGAGAAGTGCCTAGACGGACCCAAAATTAGTGGATCCTGAAGCTTACAAATTGTGTTGAGTTTATTAGTGAAAGAATTTTTGAAATTGGAGGTCATTTACAAATTCTAATAATTTTTTAGGTTGGCACGTATATTAGGGCAATCTGAAAACTACCCTATCGATGGAATTTGGCCATGAAAATTTATGACTAGGTAAAGGGGATTAAAATATGAAATTTAAAATAAAGAGTGTAATTTTTAGAGGTCCGAGTGAATTTTGGTGAATTTTTGAAGTTTTCTTAAAAATTGAGCCATTTTGAGATGGATTAGGTGGTTGTGGACCCCACCCATGCACTTGCCAACTGGCTAGGGCCTTGACATGTGGCAAGGTGAGTGGCCAAGTGGATTTTTCCATGAAATGAAAGCCATAATGTTCTCTCCCTTTTCTACCCAACAAGTAATGCCATAGTTGAGAAGAGAGAGACTTTCCCCTTCTTCCTCCAGCCAAACCTACAATTTTTGGGTTCCTAAATTCATGTTAGGATATTAGTGATCTTCCAAAAAGAAAAGAATCATGGCCAAAGGAGCTCTTAGTTATGAATTAAAATTCACCAAAGTTTTCTAGTTAGAATTAGTCCAATAAGGGTACCAAAGGTGAGTTCCTTACTTCTCCTTTGATATTTCACAGGTTTTCATAGCTAGAAATAGTTTTTGAGGTGCCTAACCCAAGTGGGGATGTGTGTGGCTTGGTTTGAGGTGAAATAAGGTAAGAAAAGGGCTTGAAGAAAGGAGGAGGAATCACCGTGGAAAGCTAGACAACTTATGGGTTGAAGGATTGACAAGGGTACTCTTGCAAGGTAAGTGAATTCAGGTTATTTTTATCATGCCATAAGCTTTTTTGGAGGCTATGTATATTGATCTAGGATAGCTTAGTGATGTGTTAGATTAATGGGAATTAAAAATTAAAGGATGGATTTCTATATATTGATGAATTGTGTGTGTGTTGTTTGAGGAAATAGTGCAATGGTGCCTAATTTGCTTGCTACCCAAAATTGATTTTAACACCTAGGGTGGTCATGTGAGGCCTAGGATGAGGTTTAAGGTTTAATTGGCATGTTGAAAAAGGAATTGAAGTGTTGAGGGTTTAAAAATATAGTGACAAGCATGTTTTTTATAAGTACCCGAGAGCTTTGCTAGGTACTTATGGAGTTCTCATAGCTTGATGCATAGGAAATTTGGGTATGCATGGCCTAGAATAAAGGGCATTTACTAATGCACATATGCATGTGTTGAGACAATACTTTTGAACTTGAAATGCATAGTAAATGGAATGAAAGAGTGTGATTAGGCTTACATGCCTTAGAACCCAAAAGCTTTACCTTATGGGATGTGAATTAGTTTTGTTTGTTTAACCAATGGTGGACTTTGATTTTTGTGAAATTTCATGAACATAAAATCATGGTATCTAAGTGACCTAAAGTTAACATGAATTATAAATGTTTATGATGATTATGAATACTTAAAAGTATGTTTATTGATCTTGACTTATATTTGGAGAATAAATAAGAAAATGGCATAAATTGTCATGTGAAATGAGGCTTAGAATTTAACATTAATATGTGCCTTAAGGGCTAGAGTTTAGACTTGTAATTGAATGGCATTCTGCCTATGTTTTGGCCTTGAAATGTGGCCTAGACTTGGATTGGCTTAAGGCCCATGACATGGTGATTACACTGATCAACATTGCATTGAAATTGGACCTAAGATGGTCTCAGAAATGAACCATGAGAAATGGTCGAATGACCTATAACTGTCCAATTGACTATTAATTGAATGAAAAATGTCATTGGACAAAAAGTATTAAACATATGGAATCGAATGACATGATAAATTAAAGCATATAGAATGATGAATTTAGACAGTTTCAGAATCTTGAAATACTTTAGAATTATTACTCAACAAAGCCAAAATAGGGCTATACCAAATCGATAAAAATACGAAGTATCTAATAAAATTTTTAACTGACTATTGTCAGAACCTAAATATTTTAAGAACATGGGAAGTCAATAAATAAACTTAAAATGAACTACTTGGTACATTAGTTAGACACCTACTGGATGGATTGATCGGTCAACTTAGGGTTGTTACAACTACTTATTGTCTGATGTTCAAGCAATAAATCTTATTTGTGGCTGTAGAGGCCTACGGGCTGATCTTTATTATGTCACCTAGATGTGAGATCTTATTTATGGCTGGGGAGGCCTACGAGCTAATCTGTATTATGTCACATAGATATTATTTAATTGTGTCTAAAGAGGCTACGAGCTAATCTTTATTATGGCACACATGCTAGTGCAGTGGCATAGGTCTAGAATGGGGACTAATGCATAAGTTTATTTTCCCTTATGATCTAGTGTTTTTAAGTGTCATCTTCCTAGTCAGGCTAGTGAATTAAATCAAGTGAATAATTAAAATGGTCATGGAGATAAAAATTAAGCATAATTAGATAATATTTTAAGTGTATTGATAAACTATAGACCTAAGGGCATTTTTGTCATTTTATGCCTGTGTGTTTAAATAAATTGATTAAGATAAAGTATACATGCTATGAATGTTAATAACTACTTTAAATAATTTGTGCGAGTCAAAAGGGTTATTCCATGACATATAAATGCCTTAAGGGTATTTTTGTAATTTTTTCACTGGTAATAAATAAAGACTTAAAATGGTATAGTTTTGAGCATTAAATGGTTAATAATGACTAAGTACATAAATGACATGGCTTGTGATAATGTAATTATACAACTACAGACAATATACCCTAAGGGTAAAATGGTAATTTTGCATGAAAACACTTTAATTAGAATTAGGCCATCAACGCAGGATAACATAGGGATTTTATGCACGAATTCATTACTGGACATGGTTTTAATGATTGAATTCACCACTGAGCATTTTTATACTTAGCATACCTATTTCGATGTGTAGGTACCTAGAATAGGGACATTGCCTCGTAAAGTATGCAATAGAGTTCAAAAGGTCATATTGAGAATGTGGATCAAGTAATATGAGTAGATTTTGCACTTTATGTAGTTAGGTGGGGAAAATGGGGTGTGATGTATATAAGGGGCACAAACTAGTTTTTGTACATATCAGACCATGCTATAATTACTCAGGAGATGATTTTTCTTATGTATGTGTGCTCTGTGTTATGTGTTTGTGAGCCTGAGGCTCTGTATGTTTGACTATAGCTTAAGGCCTGTGATTGCTATGTGATAGAAAATATGGATAAGATGATAACTGGGGTGCTAGAAGGGTCCAGGAGAGGTGATATATAATAATGAAGTGTGTACATGTAGAATTTGAATTTCTAGATAGTGACCAAGGTAGCCATTATGCTACCAGATTTTTAGATGATACCTAATTGAGGTAGATTATTTCTAAAATGGCTGAAACATGCTCATATGAACTAAAATGGATTATAGGAATTGACCTGAATGATTTTAGAATCAGATAGAGTTGTTTAGTGCAGTATGAGTAAAAGTTAAACGACTAAACATAAGGGAAATTTCAGGATGGGTGACCTAGTGAGAAGTGCACTGCTTATTAGGTTTTCTTCAGGAACCCAGTAGGGGGTGTCATATTTTGTGGTATCATAACATAGTTTAATGTTCCTATGCTAAGTATATGAGTGCAAATGTCTAAGTTTCAAATTCATCTAAACTATTACGCTACCTGAGGCTAAGAAGGAAAAGTCTTCTATAATAGAGGAGTAATAGAGGAGTAATTTGTTAAGTTACTTGAAGGAGGGGCTAATGAACCAATTAATTTTGTAACAATAGCTGTATAAGGAATAGGTTATGTATCAACACCTAAACCTAATAATACTGCATAGTAGCCAGAGTCACAAGTGACTAACTGACAGCGGGTAAGAGTAATCCATGTCATGGTACCTCGGGAAGTAGTACTTGAGAGGATCTTACTAGATTCCTAAAGAATACTAAGGATATTATTCCCAATGATATATATAGAATGTAAGAGATTCCTAATAGGATTAAAGGTAGGGTCAAGGATATAAACAGCTAAATCTCACAAATAAGGATTTTGTAGTATCAGTACTAGTTACATGTGGTAGGAAGGAAATGGTACCAAAAAGGTGAGACCACTTTTAGGGAAAGAGTAGTGCACTGTGAGATAGTCTAGTGCAGGGGTAGAGGTAGACCCAGGCTTAGATGTCGGGGTAGGCTTCTTCTAGTAGTGCTCAATTGCCTTCCCGGGTTGATAGTACTCCTTATATAGGTAGGCTAATTAGAGTGGACCTCCTATACGACTTAGTTGTTAGAAGAGGCATTAGGAGCAATGCAGAGAAGGCAAGAGAGGAAATGTTTCCATTGTGGTGTTAGAGACCACTATAGAAAGAGTGCTTATATTCTAGTTATATATACAGCCTATGCTATTGATTTGAATGTTTTAACTCTAGTTTGGCATATATTCTAGTTGTAGCTAAGTTTTTGATGTATTCTTAATGAGTTACTAGGCTTATCACCTCATAGAGAACTAGATTTTAAAATGGAGGTGTGTCCTAATATTGCTTCAGTACTTATTACTCGTTATAGAATAACACCTGCTGATTTAAAGTGGGATTGAGAGTACAGCCGCAAAAGTTATGTCATAAGGGTTTTATTAAACCTAGTATAACTCCTTAGGGAGTGTCTATGCTATCTATCAAGAAATAAAGGCAGGTTACTTAGGTTATGCATTGCTTTTATAGGCAGTTGAATAGAGTGACTATGAAGAATAAGCATCCCCAATTTGGATGAATGATCTCCTTTATCATTTGAGAGGGGCCGGTATATCTTCTGAAATTGATATGAGATTTAAATTATACCAACTAGAGATTAAGGAAGCTGATGTTTCAAAAGCTACCTTTAAAACCTGGAGCAATTCTAAATTCTTATTAATGCCATTAGGACACTCTAGTATCCCGGCAGTTTCTATGGAACTCAATGAATGAAGTTTTCAAATCTTAATTATATAAGTGGTGGTAGTGTTCATAGATGATATTATGGTGTACTTTAGAAACCAAAAAGAGTATAAATAGTGCCTGAGGGTTTTGTTATAGACCCTGAAAGAGAGACAATTGTGTGTCAAGCTTAGTAAGTATGAGTTTGGCTAAGTGGAAATTCTACTCTAGGCCACTTGGTGTCAGTAAAAAAAATCACAGTTGATTCGGGGAAGGGAAAGATAGTACTAAAAAGGAAACCACCTAGGAATGTAACTAAGATGAGAAATTCTCTAGCCTTAGTTGATTTTACAAAAGGCTTGTAAGAGGATTCTTCAATATTATCACTCCTTTGACTAGTTGGATTAGAAAAGAATATGAGATTTGAGTGGGATGATAAGTGTCTAATTAGTGGGAGCAACTGAAAAAGATGTTGACAGAGATTCCTATCCTGATTCAACTTAAAAAGGGTAAGGACTTTATTATGTATAGTGACGTTTTACTGAATAGTTTAGAATGTGTGTTGATACAGGATAAAAAAGTTAGTGGCTTATGCTTCAAGAAAGTTAAAGCCTCGAGAGGGGAAATATCCTATCCATGATTTGGGGCTAGCTGTCATGTGGTTGTTTTTGGAAAAATGAAGGCACTATTAGTATGAAAAGAAATGCTATATGTATATACATAGATCATAAGAGCCTAAAATATCTCCTTACTCATGAGAAGCTAGATGTGAGATGAAGAAGCTGGATAGAGCCAATTTAGGATTATGATTGCTTGATTGACTACCCACCAGTGAAAGCCACTATGATGGCAAATGCTAAGAGTAAAAAATTTGAGAGGACCCTGAAAGGCATAAATGATAGTTACAGCACACTTTAGGAGGTGTTGTGCTAGCTGAGTTATGGATAAAGCCAGATTTTGGATAACATATTATGAAGTCAGATGGTGAACAAGGCTTAAAAGGGGAAGACCATAGGGTCTGAGTTGACCAAAAAGTGAATAGTTGTGTTATCAAACAAACCATGCATACCTTGTATAGATGATCTGAGGTTACAGATACTTAAAGAGACACATAAGGCTCCTTGCTTTATTCATCCTTAGAGGAAAGTTTGAACTGTAAATTTTATTATTAATGACCTGATATGAAAGAGAAGTGGTAGAATATGATGCCAAGTGTTTGACATGCCAGCAAGTAGAAGCTAAGCATCAGGTTCCTTTTAGATGGTTGTATCCTATAGCTATACCAGAGTGAAAATGAGAAAAGCTAACCTTGAGTATTGTGATAGGTTTACTTTTAACTAGAAGTAAATGTAATA
>CANXYI010814785.1:0-10908 GCA_948208565.1 Hura crepitans | reverse complement strand
TCATCTTTTTGTCTAAAAATTCACAAAATAATCCAAATTTCCCCAAAAATTTCCATTCTAATCCCAAAAATCCTCATTTATTGTTACTAAGGCCCTTACAAAATTTCAGCTCGAAATTCCATTAAAAAAACAAATATCACTATTCACCATAGATTGGATTTTAACTTCAAAAATTCGTAAAATATTCACTAGTGCTCCAAAAATTCTCATTTCAATTTTAAAATTCCTTAATTAATGAGACTAAGGTCAATGAAAAATTTCAGGTCAAAAGTCAATAGTTGACTTTTTAGCACTATTCACCCCCCAAAATAAAATATTTTGAAAAAAAATCTGTTGACCTCAGAAAATTCCAATTCCTCCACCATCATACTCAGTGGAATTTTTGAGGTTTAAGGTATGGTATTTTCAAGACCATCCGAGCACATTCCTAGGTCTTGGGGCTGTCCCGGCTCGAAATCATTTTATCTCCTAAAACAATAGTTTTATGACCTGAAATGAATTATTGGTTCTGCTAAAATTTTTATTTCATTCATTTTGACCACTTTCAGGCCAGTCAAAGTTCCCTACCCAATATGCCAGTTAATAGACTCAAAATGATGACTCGCACTGTGGGGAACATCACTCGAGCCCAAAATACACTGTTCACATGATTCGGGTTTTCGGGTGTTACAGCAGGAGAAGGAGATAATGATAGTTTTTCTGATGATGAAGTGCCAGAGGTCATTAGGACTTATAGCAGGGTTATCCCTCCTAAGCTAGTAGAGAGTGATTAGCTGAAGAAGTTGAATGTAAAGAAGGAGGCTATGAGTCAGTTGATAACTCGGGTAAGGATATCAACTTGGATGATATATGTTTGAGACCCGATTGGGCAATGCCCCATAGTTTCAAGATGCCGAACTTAAGCAAGTTTGATGGCACTATGAACCTTCGGACCCATCTGAAATAATATGTTGTTGCCATGAGGGCTACTCATTTGATAGAAGAGCAGATTGTAAGCCTGTTTAGCATGTCCCTTAGACACTAAGCTTTGGACTGGTATCATTTCTAGGGGAAGAGGGTCAAAGAGGACTGGAATGAGTTGGCATGACTATTTAGTAAGCAGTATGCCAACAATGCAAGCATAGAGATCACCCAGAAGGATCTAGAGCTAGTAAAGAAGAAACCAAACGAGAGCCTCTCTAATTATTTGTAGAGATAGAGAGAGAAGATCCTGAAAATGAGAAACAAGCCTGAGGACATCAATCAGATCAAAATGTTTATCATAAATGCAAACAATTACATAAACAATGGGCTTATCACTAAAGGCAGAACAACATGGGAACAACTGAAAGACATCACCATTGATCTGAAGGCGAGTTAGCAGAGCAAGGGATATAAGAGAGCAAGTAACCTTACATTTATAAGTAGTAGTATAGGGGGTACCACCAAGACAATAGACATGCATGCTTTCCAAGAAAGAAGGTATTCCAATTTGGGTAGATCCCTTTCATGGTGCTTGAAAAAGTTGACTAAAGAAGGTAAACTACAACCACTTCCACCTCAAGCACAAAATGGACCATTACCACTAAGCCATAAGCACGACCTATATTGTGCCTATCACCAAAGAACTGGACACTCAACCGATAACTACAAACTCCTCTGTAAAGCCATTCAACACCTCATAACTCAAAACAAATCTTCGATCCTAAAGCCTCATCAAACTGATTACCTAAATACCACATTGCATACCTTTTCAAGTCTGGACTACTTGAGGAATATGTGCTTAGAGAGATCTATAGATTTGACTAGAAGATTAGTAAGGGGGTGAGGGAGAGTGAATTTATCCTTATGACCAGTTTTTGGGATAATGAGAGTGATTATGAATATAGAGAGAGTGGAAATTTCTAGGATGAATCTTCTAATGGAGATTCTAAAGACGGAAGGAGAGAGCCTATCAAGGTTAAGGGACTAGTGGTTGAAAGAGTGGAAAAGAATTGTTAGATCCTACCTGAAAAGAACTCGAGCTTAAAAAGGGTGAGCATGAAGAGGTATTAAAGCAACTAAAAAGGACTCAAGCCAACATTAGCTTCTGGGACTTGCTAATGTCATCAAAAGACCATAGGTAGAAGGTTTTTGAAGCCTTAGGTCAAGTTGCAGTCTCTATAACCATTACCCCTGATGAACTAGTACAAGTGATAAAAATAGGCAAGATAAGCCTTGTCACCTTCTCAAATACTAACCTAACCCTAGAAGGAAAGGAATATAGCTAGCCTATTTTCATTAGGGCCAAAGTGAATGCAAATAGACTGATTGTGCCATGTTATATGATGGTTCCTCTTTGTGCATTTGTCTAGCCAAAATTCTATCTAGTTTGGGCATTAAGAAGAAATATCTAACACCTTCGAGCATCACTAATAAAGCCTATGATGATACAAAAAGACAAGCTAAAAGGGTATTTTACTATTAAAGTTCAAGTGGGGCTGATTGTTAATGAAGTTGAATTCATTGTAATCAATATTCCAACCACTTTCTTTATCTTGCTAGGAAGACCATGGTTCTATAAGCTGGGTAGAGTTCCTTCAATCTTACATCAGATGATTAAGTTCCCACACAAAGGTAATGTTGTCACCATTAAGGTTGAAAATGATCATGCCATCTCTACCTTAGCTATCACTAACTAGCCTTTCACTAGGTTCCACATTACGGGAATTTATGAAAATTATATAGACCCTGCTATATCCAAAATGATGAAGAAGATGGACTTCTTCCCTAAAGCTAGTTTAGGGAAAAATTTACAAGGTATAACTAAACCTTTATAATTGCACAACTAGAAAGACACAAATGGATTGGGCTATAATCCGAACAAAATGGGGAACCCAAAGAAAGGTAGCCATATAGGGGACTACTTTGTTAAATAGAAGGATACAAGATTTGATTGGACCCACCTAAAACCTATGATAGTGAATGGGTGCAACAAGCTAAGATTTGAAATCTTCGTAGATGTGGTCGAGTAAGAATCAGGCAACCTTGATCAATTCTAGTGGACTAAAAAAGTTCTTCTAAAGTTGTCAGCCATCGAAGAAGTCTACCAAATCCTTCTAAGGATGTGTCTAATCTAGATATAGATCCTAATTTGCTTATACATGAACTGTATATTTGTGACCTCTTTGAGGAAAACAATTTCCTTTATAATAAGATGAACAATGAGTTTGCTTATTTGCGTTATTTTTCTACTAATGGTAGTGTGCATGTAAGTGATCATTACATAAGCATCTTTGACATTAACTGCATTAAAACTAATCCATTTAATCTTAGCACAAACAAACAACTTAAAAATATATTAATTGGCCATGATACTACAACCAATGAAAGGGAAAATTTTGAGAGATTGCTCAAAAGATATGAAAGAATCTTTTCATGGAATTACGACGACATGCCAAGTATTGATCAGAAAGTTGTTCAGCACACTATTCCAACTTATGGCCACATTAATACAGTCCATTAAAGGCTTAGATGGATAAGACCCGAGTGGGCAAAAAATGTGAAAGAAGAAGTGGTTAAACTACTCAAAGCCAAGTTCATTAAGGAGATCATTTTCTCCTCTTGGCTACCCAACATCATCCCGATGCCTAAGAAAGATAGAAGGGTTAAAATATGTGTTAATTATTGGGACTTAAATAAAGCATGCCCTAAAGATGATTTTCCCTTACCTTATATTGATGTAATAGTTGACAGTGCAGCTATGGTAGCCATGAACTCATTTGCTGATGGATTTTTTGGGTATAACCAAATTTTAATAAAGGTAATCTAGAAATGTAAAATAGCCTTTATATCTGAATAGGGGATGTATTACTCCAAGGTGATGCCCTTCGAGTTGAAAAATGCAGATGCAATCTACCAAGGAATGGCTACTAAGATTTTCCATGATATAATGCACGAGGAGTATATCGATGATATGATGGTGAAGTTCATAGAAAGGGAAGGGTATTTCAAAGCCCTAAAAAAGTTCTTCCAAAGGTTGGACCAATTTAACATGAGGCTCAATCCCAAGAAATGAACTTTTGGAGGCATATCAAGCAATATGTTAAGATTCATGGGCAGTAAGAATGGAATTTGAGGTGGATTTGGATAAGGTAAAAGCTATCCTAGAAATGGCTACCCCACAGTCGAAGAAGGAAGTTAGAAGATTTCTAGGCAAATTACAATACATCAGTCATTTTATATCCGAGCTTACTTCAGTCTGTGAGCCTATAATTAACCTATTACACAAAGGCCAGCTAAAGGAATGGAATGAGGATTGCCAAAAAGCCTTTGAAACCATTAAACAATACCTAACCTAATCCCCTATTCAGAGTCCTTCAAAACCAGGAAAATCCCATATCTTATACTTTGCAGTCGAAGAGTCCTCCATAAGAGCCCTTATTGCATAGGTAGATGAAGTTGGAGTATAAAATGCAATTTATTACCTAAGCAAGAAGTTGCTCCCCTATAAATATAAGTATACAGAAGTGGAGAAGATATGTTCGGAGTAACTGGGTCTCAAAAAAGGTAGACCATTATTTTCAATCCTACAAAATAAAGGCAGTAGCAAAACACAACCCCCTCAAGTACTTACAAATTGCACCCCCTCTAATGGGTAGAATGGGCTGATGGATTATACTTTTATAGGAATTTAACATCTCTTATGTCAATAAGAAGATGATCAAAGGATAGGCAAGTAGCATATTTTTTAGCACAATAGCCCATAGAGGAAAAGCAATAGGAGTTTGAATTTCCAAATGAACACTTAGGGGCAATTTCCCAAGAACGATGGAAAATATTCTTTGATATGGTAGTTAACTAGAAAGGTGCAGGTGCAGGTACACTAATCGTAAGTCTAGAAGGTGAGCAGATGTTCCTAGCTAAAAAGTTGGAGTTTCAAGCAACTAACAATGTTACAAAATATGAAACATGTGGTTATAGCCTCAAAACTCTGTATTAGCTAGGGGCAAAGGTAGTTGATGCTACTCGTGTAACAAGTGAAGGGTAATTAGGAGATCAAGGATAAAAACATAGGCAAGTATGTCGGGATACTCACAAACTGATCTAAAGGATTTAACCAGTTCATTTTCCATCACATTCATAGAGAACAAAACCAAGTTGTCAGTGCCTTAGCCACCTTAATGGCTATATCAAACCTCACCAAAAAGGATATACCAAAACCCATGTGTTTTAGCAAATAGAGTTTCCCAACTAACAACGGTATAATCAATTCTACATCCAAACAAACCAACTTTAACCTATCCTAGTACCATGATATCCAAACCAATCTAAAAACTGGATAATACCTAGAACACATAACTGAGAAAGATAAAAAGGCCATTCAAAAACTATGTACTCAGTTCATCTCATTCTAAGGAATGATGTACAAAAGACAATGGGATAGAATTTAGCTCAGATGTGTAGATGAATTGAAAGCCCCAAAAATTCTCATAGAGGTACATGAAGGAGTTTGTGGTCCTTACATGAATGGGAGAAACCTTGCAAAGAAAATCATGATATTGGTTATTATTGGATGACCATGGAGATAGACTGCTATAACTTTGTCAAAAAATGTCACAAAAGCAATATCTATAGAAACCTAAGTCATTTTCCACCTAATGATTAGACTAGTTTGTCATCTCCTTGGTCATTTTCTACATATGGCATTGACATAAACAAGGAAATAAGGCTATCAACTATTAAGGGACATAGATACATAGCAGTAGAAATTAATTACTTCATGAAATGGATTGAAGTTGATTATTTCAATAAATTGGGGGCAAGGCAGATGGTAAAATTTATTGAAAGAAACATCATTTGTAGGTATAGGTTACCACAATAAGTCATCTCAGATAACAGGGTACAATTTTAGAGTGAGACTAGACAACTTTTGCAAAAATACAAAATTGAGCATCATAAGTCTTCTCCTTATTAACCTCAAGCTAATGGTGCAATTGAAGCAGTTAACAAAAATGTGAAGAAAATTTTACAAAAGATGATAATTACCTATAAAGATTGGCAGGCATGTTGCCCTTTGCACTATGGGGATACAAAACAATTATCAGGATATCTACTCAAGCCACGCTTTATTCATTAGTATATGGGATAGAGGTAGTACTACTAATAGAGATTAAGGTACAATCACTTAGGGTAATACTAGAGGCAAATATACCAAAAGTATAATAGGTTAGAAATAGATACGAGCAGTTGGCCTTAGTGGATGAAAAGTGACTTAGAGCCCTTTATCACATGCAATTGTATCAAAAGAGAATTGCTAGAGCTTATAATAAGAAAGTTAAGCCCAATCCTATTCAAGAAGGCAACTCAGTACTAAAACAAACCAAAACTTTGTTGCTAAATCCCAGAGGAAAATTCAAGCCTAATTAGGAAAGCCCATATTTAGTCAAGAAGATACTTAAACATGGGGGTGTCAAGATCTCAAATCTAGAAGGCAATGAGTTCTTAGAACTTGTCAACATGGACAAGCTAAAAAAGTGCTTCTCTTAAAAAAATAAAAAGTTTGCTAAGTTGAAAACCCAAACAAGGTAGCTTAGGCAAAAATTAGGACACCTCGATGAGGTAAAAACCTAACAAGCACTTCATGTAAAAATTAGGGGATCCAAGAGAAAATTTCCAATTAAGAAAACCTTTAGAGGTAAATTGGTAATAGTAGTATCATTTATGGAAAATTAATATATTTGCTAAGATTAAATAGCTTAGTTTCAAATGCAATTAATACAAAAAATGCTCTAGTCATGATCATTGACATGCAAACCTCCATTAAAGTTGAGAAATGTCATACGGATGATTAAACTCTAAACACATCTTTTCTTCCTAGATGTAGAAGTATCATTTTCACATTAATGTCCTATTGTCTCTAGCTACACTCAGAATCCATTTTTTGTAACTATCATCTATAATAATGCTACTAGTTACATGATTAGGCACCTCGCTCAAGATGGCATGTTGTCTTCATAAGTCGGGAAAAGAGCATAAGAAATGGCATGTTAGAAGTCCACCTTGAAATACTAAAGGCTTAGAAGGAACTTTTTGCAATAGGCCAAATTGCCGCTAGATTCGAGAAGGAATGTAGAATGTAGCATGTCTCAAGCCGATCAAAGGGACATGACCTGAATAATAAGACTAGGAAAAATGAGTGATCTTCCACTAAGGACACCTCCATCGCATTTCAACAATAGCACCAAGCCATACAACCCACTGATCATGAGTATCAAATCGCTTCTTAAGCTTCCTTTTACAATGATGATTTGAAGCATATTTCACCCAAAGCCTTTTGGGAGGAGGTATAAGCAGTCCCAATTTCTCTTGTAACCAAATCTATAAAGAAAAAGCTATTAGGATGGAAAATCTATAAAGGACCACCTAAGCAAAAATTAGGCAAGCTCGCTAGTGTAGAAATCCTCATAAGCACACTAGGCAAAAGTTAAGGTTAAAAAAATATAAAATAAAATAAAATAAAAGCTAGTGGGTAAACTTGCAAGAACTCTCTATGCATACCTATAAAAAAAGTGGGCTCTTAACTACAAAATTGATGTCCTTTTTCTTTAGAGCATCTAATCGTTGAATGGTTTCAGCTAGAAAGACACCAAAGGGGTTTCAACTAAAACATATTTCAGTCAAAAGTTAAAGAACCTTGAAATCACAAAGCCCATCCTTAAAAGTAACTATCAACAAATTGCCAAGGATATATAATTGCATGCACTTAGCCCATTCCATGGAGTTAAAAAGGGAACTTGTGAGCAAAGTCCAAAATTGCTTGTAAGGGAATAAGAACCACACAAAAAATTGCCTTCTGAGCCATAAAAGGAGAAACACCCAATGCAAGGACAATATCCATGGGGTATTGTTCCTTTAAAGAAGGAAAAGCAAGGGGATCATCTGGACCAATGGGAAAATTTATGAGGGTAGCAAATTCCTCTAGGGTCGATGTAATTTCCTAATTATTGAAGACAAACACATGGAAATATTGTGTAGCAGCATTCAAAAAGTTTTTGTCAACCCTCACTTTTCTCAAAAATCTAATGGCAAAATAAGGAGCTAGAATTTTTAAAGTCCATGAAGGCTTTGAGTCCAAAATTTTGGACAATTGTTGATTAAAGAAGAGAGACATGGTAAAGTATGACATAAACAAAGGACAAAGGAGGTATTTATAGGCCCTAACCCTTACTATTCCTTTTTCTACTAAGACAAGGAATCCAAAACATGTGAGGAAGTCTAGATGGACCTTATAACATCAGGAGTCGACATCATAGTCCACACAGACTAACTAAGATAGGTCCATAATAGTGCTTGTTACCAATCATAAAGACATCTGTATGGACCTTTGTGTAATATGTCTACACAAACCTTTATGCACCATGTCCACATGAATTAAGAGTTATCAAACTTTTCTAACCAAATCTTACTTTGAAAAGGCACTCATTTGGTGAATTGTCACAAGAATATGATATTTAATTATGGGTAGTGTCATCAATTATCAAGCATTTATATATAAGGATGTAAATTTGTATTTGAAATAAAAGATTATGTACTAATGTTTGCATATACAGAAGTTAGGCATTTTCACAAGGAAAATAATAACAAAGCTACAATCTATTCTACTTTTCAGTATCATCCTCATCATCAATCGAGAGTACTAGCTTCTCAAAAATCTTTAAGGCTCTCAATTTTCTTCAAGTCTCGCGAAGAGCAGTAAGTCTCCTCGACAACTCACTCTATAAAAGAATGAAGGATCAATGCATGAAATTGCAGGAAATTGCTTACAGCAAGGACTCGAGTCTCATGAATTATTAATCTTCTGAAGGCTTCTACGATACAAGTAGTCCTCTTTATCGGAGCCCTCCTTACCTGTTTAAAATGAGACAAAAATGTCATATCAAATCAAAATAACATAATGAGCAATAAAAAGCATCACACCACTATGGTGTTCTCTAGCTCAAAGGGAACTGGCCAAGTGTCCTCAATGTGAAGGTGAGCATATGACAACTCTCTATCCATGCCATCACATATAGCTCAACTTTGGTATGTCCATTAACGTGCCCACGACTTCATCAGGTAGTGATGACTGACTAGCATGAGGAGTATATGCTCCACTCTTAGCATTATGAATAGGAGGAGATAAAAACTGAGAACCAATAGAACTAGGAATAGTTCTTACCCTTTTCCTTGCCAAGGAAGGTATAGCTTCAGAAGAGGTAGTAATAGGCTATAAACACAACACACAGTTAGAAGATAATTTCAAAAATGAAAAGCAAAGGACCAAGCAATTTACCTAAGGAGGAGGAGGTTTTGAGGTGTAAGGAACTCGAGGCAGCAGGTGAGTAGATGCCCAAGAGAGGTAACTCTTTCCATCACTCTCTACTAGTGAACTTTTTAGGATACCAGCAGTCATGCCCCACACATACTCTAGATCATTAATATACCTCCTAAATAACATCAAATCGAGAGGATTATAAGGGACATCATGTGCATCAGGCCCCATGTACCAGCCTATTATTCTATCTCCTAGAAACCACGAATAAGCCTTTTAAGTGGTCAACAACATCCTTTGAGAAGACAATTCTTGAGCAAAATGTAGGAAATTTAATGTGTCTTTTAAGCGAAAAGATCCACCATGCCAAGTCAACCTGCAAAGGTAAGTGTTAGTCATAAATCACCTAAATTTCTAACAATGAACTTTTTCATATGCAGGAGATACTCACATCAGACCAATTCCTAGAACTGAGATATTTGTAGTGTTGCACCAGAGATAATGCATTCTAGAGACTTGAAGATTGTCGAACCCATCTTATGACACCCCCTACCAGATTCCTTAAAGAACCTGATAGGCAATTCACTTCCTAATAAGTCACCTATCCTAGGATTGATCTAAGAGAAAACTCCTTAACACTTATGGGCTATTTGAAAACTCCATCAAATATGGCTTAGATATCTAGTCTAATCCTTATACACATACATACATGGTTCGATAGACTTAGACAAAGCCTCTACAAACCCTTTACAGGTCTTAAAAGAATAAGGTAGCATAATAGTTACCCGAGTGATATACCAAAAAATTTTCAATCACCTATTAAAAACATTTCTCTTGTCATGCATTATATATGTAACACCCCCATCGGGTCCCTGTAGAAACCCGATAATAGGTGCACCTACAATCCTGCCTTTCCCCTTGTTCTGTCATAATCCTATATCCACTTGAGACTTTAGGCCCTATATTTAGCCTCAATATAAATCTTACGTAACAAATCACCCAAGTACTTATTCATTAATGCCAACCACTTATCATACAAATATAGAATGCAAATAAATTACAAACCCATAATAGCTACTAAGCATGTTGGACACATAACCTACAGTTTATTACATGAGCACCATTACACTTATAAAATACATTTCCCTTTGTGCTCTGCTGCTACACTACACCCGTCTCGACGCATCTCGGCTATTCCTGCTTACCTGCGCACCAAAACATTGGTACGCTGAGTATAAAACTCAGTGGTGAATTTAATCAATTAAAAGTATGTCTCACCTATACACACACAAGAATAGTCTGATATATATGTTTTATGAGCTCTTACCTTTTTCAGTCTAATAAAGATTTATCTTCCTTTACATTTATTTATATATTATTGTAATCTTTTAACAAATTAATTTCCTCCTGATTCTATGCTAATTTTACTCTAGTGGTTCGGATGGCTATTTTAACCCTTATTTAAAATTTAAGGAGACACAGTCTCTAATATAATGATGCATATATATACTTTTTGTATAATGTATTTTCCTGCCATCCACATATATGTCTGTGTAGTAATCTTTGTCATTTCATTCCTGTAGTGCATTGACATTTCTCAAAAATTAATATTCAAGTTTAGAATTAGGCCCAACTAG
>CANXYI010814743.1:0-19155 GCA_948208565.1 Hura crepitans | reverse complement strand
TGCCCACATACCATACTTGCCAAGCTTTCCCATGCCATTATACCTTTTGGCCACTAAGGGAACTTATTGCCGATACATATATTTTGACATTACTTATCACATATACACCTTGCACATCAATATACTAGCATTTATCCACATATTTATACTTTATATTATACATGCCATACTAATGTACAAGCCATACATGCCATAGCTACTTGCACAATTCATGCCAATTATGTACCTTCCTAGCAATTCTCAAGAGATATCCTAACATACCCACACACAAGCCATTAATTTATGCTTTACACATCACAAGCACACTTTAACAACATATACACTTCTCAGCCACAAACAAAATTAGCATATACCTTACTTCTTTTCATGTATCCACCATGAAATTTTCATCCCATCATGCTATAGACTATAACCATTCAAAGGAAGCACTTATCCACACTCATTTATGAAATTAAACCATCACTACTCAAAGGAGAAGCTATTGTAATTTAAAAGGCATGAAGTGAATGGCTAAATTCACTTACCTCCCTCACTTGAAGATGCAATTGCCTCTATTTCAAGGTTGCCATCCTTCATTTCCAACCCTCACGGAAGCTTTTTCCACCTTCTTCAATCTCTCCCTTATTCCACTTCACCTCAAACCAAGACCATACATGTCCGCACAAAAGTTAGGCATCCCTAGGACACAATTACATCAATAAACACCTAAAAAAAACCAAGGAGAAGTCATGAAAGCTCACCTTGGCTGCTTGTTGGACTGCTTCTGTCCAGTAAATTTCCATGAAATTTAACTCATAACTAAGAAATACTTTGGATGTTATTCTTCTTCAGGGACTTTGCTAACATCCCAAAATAATTTTTGGAACCTAGAAATTCCAAAAAAGAATAAAGGAGAGGGAGATGGCCATTCTCCCTTGCTGTGGCATCATTGCCTTGACAGCAAGGGAGGGATTTCTTCTCTTTTGTTTAAATGGAATTTTCCACTTGTCAAAGCCCATGGACACTTTCCAAAGCCTTAGGCTAGCTGGCAAGTGTGGGGGTGGGCCCCACAGCCACTGAGCTATCACAAAATGGCTTAGTTTTTTAGAAACTTCATAAATTCACCAAAATTCGCATGGACCTCAAAAATTACATCGTTTATTTTGAAATGCATATTTTAATCCCCACTACTTGCTCATAAATTTTTGCAACCTAATTCCATCAACAGGGTAAATTTTAGATAGCCTTAATTTGCATGCCAACCTAAAAAATTACGAAAATTTGCAAACGACCTCAAAATCCAAAAATTCTTTCACCAAGGTACTTAATGAAATTTTTTAGCTTTAAGGTCCACTATTTTCAAGTCCATCTGGGTTTTTCCTAGGTCAATCTCGGCCTATAAAATTTTTTTTATATCGAGGGGTAGCTTACAATTTGAAATGAATTATTAGTTCTACTAAATTTTTAAATTTTGCTCTTTTCATCAGATTAAAGCCCCTCAAAGTTTCCTGACTATTGTCCCTGCCTCAATTTATGTGTAAGTGACCCAACACCTCGGGCACACTTCCCAAACCTAGTGGCACTATTTTCAAAGCTTGGCAACATGGGCATTACATTTCTTCCCCTCTTAAGAAAATTTCTTCCTTGAAATTACCTGGAGCAAATAAATGAGTATATTGAGCTCTCATTTGCTTACTTGGCTCCCATGTAACTTCCTCTGTATTTTGGTACCACTATAGCACTGTAATAGTGGTATGGACTAATTCTTCAACTATTCTATTTTATGAGCCATACTCTATACCAATTCCTCCTCCAAACTCAAATCCAGCTATACCTCAATATCTGCTATAGGAATCACATATGATGGATTTGATCTATACCTCCTGAGCATAGAAATAAGAAAAACATCATATATTTGTTGTAGTTGAGGTGGTAGTGCCAGTCTGTATGCTAGAGGCCTAACCCTATCCATAATCTCATAAGGTTCTATGAACTTGGGACTCAATTCCCCTTTTTGTCGGACCTTTGCATCTTTCTTTCTGAAGAAACCTTTAGTATCTCTCTTTTTCAAATTAGCATTTGATTCCTATCTAATCATAGCTGCTATCAACCATGCTTTGATTAACTTCACTTTTTCTTCAGCCTCTTCAATGAAATCTCCACTGGAGATTTTTCTCTCTCCAACTTCACTCCAATATGAAGGAGTCTTGCATCGTCTACCATATTGTGCCTCATATAAGTCTATCCCTAAACTAGACTGATAACTATTATTATAGGCAACCTCTTCCAAGAACATATACGGATCCCAGTTACCTATAAGCTTAATAGTACAATCTCACAACATATCTTCAAATATTTATATCACCCTCTCTGATAGTCCGTTAGACTAAGGATGAAAAGCTATGTCATAGCTCAGTTTGGTGCCTAAAGCTACCTGTAGCTTCTTCCAAAAATCTAGAAGTAAAACAAAGATCCTTATAAAAAATGACAGTCACTGGCACACTATGGAATCTAACTACCTCATCCATATATAATCTAGCCAACCTCTCTAGGGACTATTCCATCTCGACCGGGTAAGTTGAGCTATCTTTGTCAATCTATCAACAATTACCCACGTAACCCTAAATTTTACTCTAGTCAAAAGGGAACCCATCACAAAATCCATGGTCAACTTTTCGCCTTTCCACTCTAGTATTGCTATAGAATGCAACAATCTAGAGGGAACCTGATGCTCAGCTTCCACTTGCTGGCATGACAAACACTCGACATCATATTTTGTCACATCTCTCTTCATACTAGGCCACCAATAATAGAATTTCAAGTTTAAAATTTTCCTCCCATAATGCATAAAATAAATAGCCTCATATGTCTCTTTAAGTATTTACAACCCTAAGTCATCCACATGAGGTACACATGATATGTTCTAATAATACATCTATACATCCTCTATCAACTCAGACCCCGTGGTCTTCCCATCTTTATCCTTGCTTGCTATCTAAAATAGATGTTCCTCTTTCATATAGTTTTCTTTCATTTGCTATCAAAAATCTAGCTTTATCTATAACTCAGCTAGCATAGCATTTCCTAAAGTGTATTGTAACTATTATTCATAACTCTCAAGGTCATCATAAATTTCCTGCTCCTAGCATCTGCCATCACATTAGCTTTCACTCGTGGGTGCCAATTAGGCAATCATAATTCCTACTTAGCTCTAACTAGCTTCTTTATCTCAAGTTCAACTCCTTCTAAGTAAGAAGATATTTTAGGCTCTTACGATCTGTACATATGCAACATATCTCTTCATATAGATAGTACCTTCATATTTTCAAAATAACCATAATGGCAACTAGCCCCAAATCATAGGTAAGATGATTCCTCTTATGTGGCTTCAACTATCCTGAAGTATAAGCCACTGCCTTTCATCCTGCATTACCACATATCTTAAGGCATTCAGTGAAGTATCACTGTACACTATAAAGTCCTTATCCTATTCAAGTTGAATCAGGGTAGGAGCTTCTATCAGCATCTTCTTCAATTGCTTAAAGTAGCTTGACACTTATCATTTCAATCAAATCTCACACATTTTTTTCTCTAATCCATCTGGTCAAAAGAGTGGCAATAATGGAGAACCTTCTTACAAATCTTTTGTAATATCCAGCTAAACCTAGGAAATTTCTCACCTTAGTTACATTCTTAGGTAGTTACCTTTACTAGGACCAATTCTAATTCCCTCTTACTGAAACCATGTGGCCTAGAGAAGAAACTTCACTCAGCCAAACTCACACTTACTAAGCTTGGCATATAACTACCTTTCTTTCAAGGTCTGTAACATAACCCTCAAGTGCTATTAATATTCTTTTTGGTTTCTAAAGTACACTAGAATACCACTTATGAACACCACCACCACTTATCTGCATAAGATTGAAAAACTCTATTCATTGAGTTCCATGAAAGCTGCTGGGGCATCGGTATGTCTTAATGGCACCACTAAGAACTTAAAATGCTCGCATCGAGTTTTAAAAATAGTTTAGAAATATTAGCTTCCTTAATCTTTAGCTGATAGTATCCAAATCTTAAACCAATTTTAAAAAATGTACCATCCCCTCTCAACTAATCAAAGAGATCATCTATCCTAATAGGGGATACTTACTTTTCATAGTTACTCTATTCAACTACTTATAAAGCAATACATAACTAGAGCAACTTACCTTTCTTCTTTAGAAATAACATAGATACTCCCTAAGGAAATACACTAGGTCTGATAAAACCCTTATCAACTAGCTTTTATAGCTTTACCCTTAGCTCTTTTATTCTAGTAGATACCATTCTATCAAGAGCAACAAGTACTGGAGCAGTACCAAGATACACCTCCATTCAAATCCTATTCCTTTTGAGGTGGTAAGCCTATAGCTCATCAATGAATATATAAAAAAAACTCAAATACATTTGGAATATATGCCAGATCAGAGTTAGAAACACTCAAATCAATAGCATAAGCCAAACATGCCTTACCCCTTCTAAAGGAGTTTTTTATATTTTAATAATAAAGATAAAATTATTTAAAAGATTCCTCTCACCATCCACTGTCACTATCAATTTTTATCTAATCTGGAGGGTCAACTTTTTTATGTTTGCAATGAGCCATAGCCTAATACTCAGCAAGCTGATCCATTCCTAGGATTACATCAAACCCATTAAAATGCAATTTAATCAAATCAACAACAATCTATGCCTCTGAATCACCAAAGGACATTGCCTATACACCATGTTCACAATCACACACTGCCCTATAGGTTGCCAACTCTAATGTTTATATTAACATGCTTAGGCTTAATCTGCCCATTTTGTGCTTATGCAGTACATATATAGAGGGTCTTGAATTAGGGTCTAGCAAAGATAAGACTAGAACATTAGATAAACAAAATACCAATTATAACATCTGGTGCTATAGCCTCTTCTCTAGCTCTTACTACACACTGCCTAGCTGATGCATAAGCCTCAATTCTAGTACCCTGACAGGCACTAGACTGCTCTCCTTTGGTTTGCCCTTGACCCCTGCTTTGGGGTGCAACATTAGGTGTTTGTGTTTGAGCACCCTCTACCTATCTCTAACGATACTCTCTCTATAATGGTCTCTAACACCATAATGGAGACATTATCCTCTCTTGCCTTCCCTGCATTGCCCCTAATGCCTATTCTGATAAGTGAAACACATGGGAGGTCTACTCCTATTCCCCCCTGTACAAGGAGTACTATCGACTCAAGAAGGCAATTAAGGTCTATCAGTAGAAGCCTACCCTAACCTCTTAGTCTGGGTCTATCTTTGTCCCTGGTACACTATCTAATACTAGGACCTAGGTTAAGACTTATGCCTATAACTAACCCTTTCTCCTAATCCTATCATCTTACCACTACACTAGACTATCCTATAGTACACTGCCTCTTTCTCTAAAAGAAGTCCCTCTTTTCTGGTACCATTTCCTCCATGTCCCATGTAGTTAGTATTGGTACAACAAAATCTCCCTCTTTTTGAGATTTAGCTGTCTGTATCGTTGACCCTACATTTAGTCCTGTCAAGAATCTCTTACATTCTCCATATATCATTGAAAATAATCTCCTCATCATACTTTAGGAATCTAGTAAAATCCTGTCATTTCCCAGTGTATCAGGATAGGGATTACTCTTGCCTATCGTTAACTAGTCACTTGTGACTATAGCTACTGTGTAGCATTACTGGGTTTAGGTGTTGATACACAACCTACTCCCTGTATAACTATGGTTGCAAAATTAATTGGTTCCTTAGCCCTTCTTTTAGGTAACTCGACCAATTATATCTTTATTATAAAAGACTTTCTTATCCCCCTCGGACAATGTATCAATTTAGAGGAATTTGAAACTTAAACATTTGCACTCATGTAATTAACCTATGAACATTAACCTATGCTCTGATACCATAAAATGTAACACCCCATACTGGATTTCTTAAGAAACCTAATAAGTAGTAAACTTCTCGCCAGGTCACCCATCTCACTGGTCCCACAACCATTCATTTAACTTTTACTTATACAGCACTAGGCAATTCTGTCTAACTCCAAATATAGTACGGTTTGTTCCTATAGTCCATTTAAGTTTATTTTATCATGTCAAACTATTTCAGACTGATTTCAACATAGCCTAGTATTTCCTAAAAATCTAATAGCATAACGGTTGCTAGGGTTACTATCCCAAAATTCTTCTCTACTTGTAAACACTTCTATGTCACATATCATATCTCTTGGACCCTTATGGTCCCCTAAATATCATTCTATCAACATCATCTATCACACAGCAATCACAAGCCTTAAGCCGTAATAATAACTCAAAGAGCCTTAGGCTTACAAGCATCAACACAAATCACAAATACATAAAAGAAACTATCACATGATTAATTACAACACAGTTTATTATATACAAATACTACTCTGTGTCCCTTATATACATCACACCCATTTCCCCCACCTAAGTACATAGAGTGCAAAATCTATATATCTATACATGATCAATCTTGTCAGAAATGACCTCTGAACTCCACTGCATGCTTTATAAGGTGACATCCTTGATCTTGCTACCTATGAATCAAAATAGGTACGCTGAGTATAAAGATACTAAAATTCAATCAGTAAAAACATGTCCAATATACTTTCCATACATAAAACCTATATTCTTATCTTATACTGATATCCCAGTTCAATTAAAGAAACTAGCTTAAAAATATTACCATTTTATCCCTAGGGTGTTTTTGTCTATAATTATCTAATTAGTTATTACAAGCCATAAAATTTATGTATTTAGTCATTATTAATCATTTTATGCACAACTATACCATTTTAGGACTTTATTCACTATTAGTGGAAAATTTCTAAAATGCCCTTGTGTCATGTGGTCTCAGTCATATGTGAATTTATTAATCTCATTTAATTATTTAAACTGCCCTAACTCAGGAGACATCTTTGACAGACAATGGATCTAGAGGGAAAATAAATTGGTGCAGTGGTCCCCATTCTGAACCTGTGCCGCTGTACCAGCTCAATTGAATCCTCGCAGCCAAGGTGTAAATAACAAGGTGTTGTTTACCTAATAGATTAGTCTATCCAATAAACTAGTGTAGTGGCTCTTAAGGACCTACACCACTACACCGACATCATATAAATGATAAGTGATGATGTGACTATGTCTACCTAGCAAACTAGTCTGTCTAATAGACTAGTTTAGTGGCTCACAAGGACCTATGCAGCTGTATCGATAATATCAAATTTGGCATCTAGTGGCAAGGATAGAAAGTTGTCTATCCAACAAACTAGTACAGTGGCCCCAATGGGGACCTACGTCACTGTATCGGCCCTATTTGAAAAGCAGACAATGTAGTAGCTACTAAGGATCCCTAAGTTGATTGGTCAACCCATCTAATAGGTGTCTAACTATTGGGCCATTTAACTTGAAATCATATCCATTTCTTTACTGATTAACTTTTTATAATATTATAATCTCAAAAATAGACAATTATAATTTTTATAGCATAGTTGGAAATTAGCCCGATCTAGTATGGCCATAAACAAGCTATACCGGGTAAAATATCAGAAAATATAATCAAAGTATAATTGCCAACAATTATCATCTATTATGCTAGTTTAAATTCCATAAACATTTCATAATTTTAGGTCATTTACTATCCAAAGGATTTATTGGTTAAGGTAATGATTACTTTTAGAAAGTTATAGGTGACTTCAATAAGGTTTAAATAAGCTTTTCATACTCATTTCATCATATTATTCAGTGTAGTTTTCAACACAATTTACATCAAGTTCATAGGCTCTAAGCCAACAAATTGTAAGCCATTTACAAGGCTAACCCATAGGCTCAAATGCCATCATACCTAATCATAAGCAATAGCCTTCAAAGGCATAAGTTCATGCACATTATTTAATCTTAAATTATAGCCCCTTCAAGGCACATTACAACCTACTTTTCATATATTATTTCAAGCTAAGTTTAGCTTCATTTTACATGTCATTTTAGGGTATACATTCTACTTGTTTTCAAACCAAAATAGTTAAGCTAGTCATTCTCACATGATTAAGCATTAGTATACGTAACATGGGACACCGATTATCCCCTTTTACATGCCATTCCCATTAAGCTAACTTTCAGGTACAACTAGTGAATAACCTTAACCATGCACTTCTATAGTGTTCATTATACAATGAACCATTATTCAATAGCTTAATCACACTTACATACATACCTTTACCATTTCATGCCATTTATTATACATATTAGCTAAGTTCATGTCACTCTAATATCATGCATTACATACATATTACCTTTCATCACCCATAAGCACCAAACTTGCCCACATACCATACTTGCCAAGCTTTCCCATGCCATTATGCCTTTTAGCCACTAAGGGAACTTATTGCCAATTCATATATTTTGATATTCCTTATCACATATACACCTTGCACATCAATATACTAGCTTTTGTCCACACATGTATACTTTATATTATGCATGCAATACTAATATACAAGCTATACATGCCATGGCTACATGCACAATTCATGCCAATTATGCACGTTCCTAGCAATTCCTAAGAGATACCCTAACATATCCATACATAAGCCATTAATTTATGCCTTACACATCATAAGAACACTTTAACAACATAGACACCTCTCAGCCACAAATAAATTAGCATATACCTTAATTCTTTTCACACATCCACCATGAAATTTACATACCATCATGCCTAAAGCTTAAACCATTCAAGGGAAGCACTTATCCACACTCATTTATGAACTTAAACAATCACTACTTAAAGGATAAGCTGCTATAATTTAAAGGGCATAAAGTGAATGGCTGAATTCACTTACCTCCCTTATTTGAAGATGCAATTGCCACTATTTCAAGGCTATCATCCTTCATTTCTAGCCTTCACGGAAGCTCTTTCCACCTTTTTTAAGCTTTTTCTTACTCTAAGTCACCTCAAACCAAGACCATACATGTCCCCTTAGAAGTTAGGCATCACTAAGACACAATTATAGCCATAAACACCCAAGAAAAATTGAGGAGAAGTCATGAAAACTCACCATGGCTGCTTATTGGATTGCTTCTATCTAGTAAACTTCCATGAACATTAACTCACAGCTGAGAACTCCTCTAGACATCATTCTTCTTCAGGGAGTTCTTTAACATCCTAAAATAATTTTTGGAACCTAGAAATTACAAAAAAGAATGAAGAAGGAGAGGGAAATGGCTATTCTCCCTTGCTGTGGCATCCATGCCTAGACAGTAAGGGAGGGATTTCTCCTCTTTTGTTTAAGTGGAATTTCTACTTGTTAAAGCCCATGGACACTTGCCAAAGGCCTTAGGCCAGCTTGCAAGTGTGGGGGTAGGCCTCACAGCTACTCGACCCATCCTAAAATGGCTTAATTTTTTAAAAATATTTGGAAATTCACCAAAATTTGCACGGACCTCAAAAAATTACACTATTATTTTAAAATTCATATTTTAATCTCCTCTGCCTAATCGTATATTTTCATAGCCAAATTCTATTGATAAGGTAGTTTTTAGACTACCTTGATTTGTGTGCCAATATAAAAAATTATAAAAATTTGCAAATGACCTCAAAATTCAAAAATTCTTTCACCAATGGACTTAGTGGAATTTTTGAGCTTTAGGGTCTAATATTTTTTGGTATGTCCGAGCTTATCTTGAGTTAATCCTAGCTTGTAAAATTTTTATTGCACCGAGGGGTAGCTTACAGTCCGAAATATATTATTGGTTCTGATAAATTTTTAAAATTTGTTGTTTTCATCTAATTAAAGCACCTAACAGTTTCATGACCATTGTCACTACCTCAATTTATATGTAAGTGACCCGACACCCCGAGCACACTTCCCAGAACCAGTGGCACTATTATGAAAGCTTAGGAACACAGGTGTTACAATAGCAATATAAGTCTAAATAAAAAACTATTTGTGACTTCATGCTTCAAGTTTTATAAATGGGATCTTTCTTATATTTTCATATATTATGTATGATCATAACCTATGATACGTAGAAATCTTATGAAATTGAGAGTCATGCTTTTCGATGTGTCATGCTTTGTGATTATTGGTTTATACCAGGATACATAATGTAATTATATGGTATGTTTAACCTCTCATAAATGATGTATGTTAATTATATGGTCATATGATATTATACACATATATTATGTTGGATTCACCACTAAGCTATTACTTAGCACATCATGTTTATTTTGTGATGCATAGGTCAAAGAAACACAAATTAGAGTCAAAGCCTTATTTATTAGAAGATTAAGCAAAAGTAACCCTTAGGGCATTTTGCTTACATTTTTGTGCAGTAATGAGATGTATAATATAGATATGGGCACTCTTGTGTAATTGATGAGGGATTAGGCCTAATCTATACTATTAAGGTTTTTGTAACTTCTTTAAAGAAGAAATATAAGAACTATACATAATGTTTAAATTCTATTACATGACTTGTATGATATATCTTTTTATTACTTGCTAGAAGAGTGTTATCTTGAGATTAATATTGAAAGGTTAAATGGACTTGATGATGATGAGATTGAGTTGTTATTATATTGAAGTGCTATTTTTCTATAAGTTACTATTTGGGAAAGTGTCTTGATATAGTCGTTATGTTGCTGAAATTTTGACATGATTACTTTTATAGTATACCTTTAAAACTTTTTTGTTTATTCATATTTTTACCACCTTGTTTATATAAGGATTGTTTTATCAAGAAAATAAAGTTTGAAAATTTAATGGGTTTTATATAAGATCAAATTGGATATCGATAACTACACCACTCATTATTCATGTCTGGCTATTAGATCGGCTAACGGCTATCACAGCTACTTTGAGGCTGGATCAGTGTTAACTATCTACAACTTATGTATCAAAAACAAGATATGCTAAGCAAAAAGCTTAGTGGTGTATTCAATAAAATATGTTACACTTGCACACATAATCATAATAAGCATGCAATGTAACATAAAATATGTCATAAAGTAGTCAAACATGAAGACATGATTATTTGGTTACACACTTAACCATATTATGTTAGTTTAGTGACATATATGATATTTATATTCTTAATTTATTCTTATGCTTATTTTTCATTATTTTACACACGGCTTATTGACCATTTACTTATCCTAAATCTAATAGACACAAATCTTAATATTGGATATCAGGATTATAATATGTAGTGGCCTACATTTTGGACCTCACAATAGCTGCACCTGCATGAAAGTGTGTAGTGGCCATACTGGACCTTATGGCTACTGCACCAACATTAAAGTGTGTAGTGGCCCAATTGGACCTCAAGGCAGCTGCACCCCCATGAAAGTGTGCGGTGGCCTTATTGGACCTTACAGTGGTTGCACTTGCATGAAAATATCAAATCATCAATATACAACATATATATATGTGATGGCCTTCGTGGACCTCATGGTGGTTGCATCGCATAAAAATGACACTGAAGTACCCTAGCAATTGCTACCTCCTTAGTTGACTAGTTAACTAATCCACTAAGTTGTCTAACATATATGGGCTATTAATATCCTTATTTTAGTTATATATACTATAACACTAGTAAAACCTAGCTTTAAGAATAATACTTAAAGGGGGTACTAGTTATGAAACTTCAATTAGAAAAATAAGACATGAAATAGAAGAGTTGGAAATAGCAATTGAACTAAAAAATCCTTTTACGTCGATATCTAGTAGATAGTAATCTTAATTTGAGCTATGATATAAAAAAGTCAGGATGTGCTCGGATGTAGCCAGAACTAACATGACCTAAAGGCAAAAAAATTCTAAATAGTATAATGGTGAAGAAATTAGAATTTTCTAACATTGATCAGTATTTCTTTTGAATTTCTTATTTATGTAATTGAACAGTCTAGGATGTTTTCATTGGCTTTTGGGCATGAGCTTTAAGTAGTCTTTTAATTGTGAAATTCTAGAACTTTTTATATCTTAAGAAGTTATTATGGTTATCTTAATGTTAAAGAAGAAATTTTTAAAGATTAACACATAAATAGGGTTAAATGTAACCATTGGATCATTATATGGCTTAATAGTGACCGTTTGTGAGTTTAATATAAATATGAGGGCTTATGTGTGTGCATAACACAAGATAACTAATTCATCTTATTCCTTCCCTTAGGTGGTTGATGCCATTAACCATAAGAGACCCTACCCCCATTTTTCATCAAACACTATGAAAATTCATGTAAAACCCTGGAATATTATGCTTAAATTGATCCTCTTCACATCTAGAGCCTTATTATGGTGTTTATTTCATGAAAAAATGAGATTTTTACATTGGAATGTTAAATTTTTAGAAACCTATAAGCTAGGTAAGCATAATTTTAAATTTCCAATATTTTTTATGATATTAGGCATGCTCGAAATTATGGCACGAGTGTTGTTTTCTAGTTTTGGTTAGTGTAAATTTTTCTATGGATTTTTCAAACATATTGCCCATTTTTGGAATTTAGACAAAGTGGAAAAGATGAAAACTAAGGGCAAAAAGAAGCTATAAATTGATATTTGAGAAAACAAGAAATTTATTTGTAATTGTAGTCGATAAAATATGTATACACTTTGCATGTTTGTGAATTTCAAGTTTATATGTCTATTATGTAACTTGTTAGTTTAGTAGTATGAATAGTCCTAGAATAACTATAATGGTATGATAAGGTTTATTATATGCTAAATAGGTGAAAATAATGGAGAAATTATGATAAAATAATTTTATTAATGAAATATACACTTGGTCGAATGATATGGATAAAAAGGGGTAAAATGGTAATTTATGATAATAAGGTTAAAATGTGTATAATTGAGCTAATTATGCTAGTATAATGTTTGATAAAAAGGAATGCTATATGTTGGAAATGAGGTAAATTATATATGTGTTATGTGCATGCATTTTCATGTGCACATGTATAAAATGCATAAGAGACATAATAAACATAAGTTGCAAAGTGGGTATGATAATAATCACATATTATGCAAAAAGATTATATAATGTAAAAGCATATAAAGTGAAGTGTCAAAAGTCTAAATGTGTTAGACAACCTACTGGATTGGTTGACCAGTCAACTAGAGAGTTAGCGATTGCTAAATATTTGGTAATATTACAGGTGTAACCACTGCTAGGTCTATTTGAGCCACCCATATACACACATTATATATTGTTATAATCCATTGTATATTGATATATTATGATGATTTATATTGTTGCAGCCATCGGTAGCTTCAACAAGACCACTGCACAATTATGATATCCCGTTATGCTAGTGTAGTAGCCGCTAGGTCTAAAATGTGACCCACTGCATATCATGATCTCGATGTCTAGTATTAGGATTCATGTCTACTAGATATGGGCTAGCTAATTAAGTAACAAAAACTGTGTGTACTATAAAATGAATAAAAGGCTTGATAAACATAAAATGAGAATGTATAAGTTATGATTGGATTAAGGTAATATGGCAAATAAAGCAAGTAAACAATGAACATAACAATACGTGTGCATTTGGTATGTTATGACTTTACATGGCATTGCATGCTTAATGTGAATTTGTGTGCAAACATTGCAAATTTTATTGAATACACCACTAAGCTTTATCCTTAGCACATTGTATTTTAAATGTGTAGTAATAGATAGATAACTTTAGCTAGCCTTAACAGCAGTAGTGTAGTAAAGTGAAATAAGCCATAAGTGTTTTTGGTATATTTTGGTTTTGTAGTGTGATATAATTTCATATGTAGTCGACACTCATATGTAAACATAATAGGTCTAGAATTCTATGATACTTATTATGAAGAAGACATGTTAGGATGTAAACCTATATTGCCCAGATTATGTTCTTATGATTGGCATATGTGTGGATGTGAATGTATGTTGTGATATAACTATTTCGGAGATGCTGGTTAATGATTGAGATGGTATAGAAGTGTTATTTTTTGTAGGTTTTATTTAAGATATGTCATTAGGTAGCCATCATGCTACAAAATTTTATTGTATTAAGACTATTATAATAATATGTATGCTTTCAATATAGAAGGGTTTGAAGAAGATAATGATAAAGTTAAGGTAAGGTTGTTATCATATGATATCTTATTTAGATTGGTAATAGTTTGTGTAGGAGGTGTCATAATATACCATCCCTCATTCGAATCTAGCTATTGAGTCAAGGGAAGGGTGTTATATTTGGTGATATTAGAGCTTCAATTTAGGTGTTCCTAGGTTCTTTAGGCTATATATGAGTGCCTTAAGGTTTATATACCTATACATCACATGACACTACATTGCTTGAGGCTGATTTTTATTTCTTGATATATATTAATGATGAGTGAATCGAGGTTGGTAGCTAGTGAAAAAAAGGAGGTACAAAATCATGCCTTAATAATAGTTAACAAGCTAGCAAGGCCAAAAGCCCTAGTACCTAGTGATGTAGTATAGCACAAGCACTAACACCATAGATACAACATATGGTAGACATATTGAGATAGATGATTGCGATCACTATTTCACCACCACCATAACCACCACTAGTGCCACAACCATCAATACAATAGTAACACCACTATAGACACTTCAAAAAACTTACCTAAAATGAATTAAAAAGATGGAAGCTCTTGATTTTGATGGAGCATATATAAATGATGCTGCCAAGGTAGAATACTGGTTGGAAAAAATAGAAAGAATTTTAGAGCAATTGAAATGTACTCTAAAAAAGAGTTTGATTTGTGCCATATCACTATTATAAGTAGAGGCATTCCTTTACTAGAGAATGGTTTTAGAGCATAAAGTTTAAGTAGTTGTGACTGAGGAGTTTTTCTTATAGGAGTTTAAGAAGAGATATATCATAAAGACTTATGTTGTGTAAAAGAGACAAGAGTTCCTTAATGTGAAATAAAGGGGACGATTAGTTTTAAAGTATAAAAAGGAGTTTTCTAGATTAAGTAGGTATGTAAGGGAGATAATGCTTATTACAGAAGGCACGTGTAAGAGGTTTAAAAAGGGCCTTAACATAGAGATCATAATACATATGGCAATGAACAAGATTAAGGACTTTACCATGATAGTTACTGCAGCATACACTGTGAAGGATACACTAAAAAAATGAAAAGAGATTTTGCAAAAAAAGTGATTTTTCACTATAGGCTAGACTAGCTCAGCCCCAAAAGTAAGCAAGAGGTAAAAGAAAAATCTAGTTACTCAACCATCACATAGAATAACTTAGACTCAAAGATCTAGGCTAATAATGCAATTCAAACTACATCAATAGGGATCACCTTCTAGTGAACCAGTTTCCATAGCCAAGAACATATTCTTTACTTGTGAGAATATGGAAAGAGATATGGAAGAGTCTGCTAGAGAACCATTTTAAGTGTATATTATGTATATAGGTCCCTAAGGCATTATAGGAAAGATTGCATAAAGAAAATAGATGACTTTACTCAGTTTCAGGCTTCATCACCAACCCCAGTAAGGAGCCAAAAGGATAACAATAGAGATAAATTTAATAGGAGTTAGAGACTTAGACCCGAGACTAGTTAGAGGACAAAGGCTTAGACTGTAGCATGATAGTATGCTATCAAGGCTCGAAAGCATACATACTTTCCTAATGTTATTATTCGTACATTAAATTTCTTTGATTTACCTATTTTGGCATTAATTAATTTAGGCTACACACATTCATGTGTATGTACGACACTGGCATGAGAGAGAGGATTACAATTAGAATCTTTAAACATAGAAATCAAAGTTATTAATCTGATAGGACAACATGTGATTATTGATAGAATATGTAAGAATTTTCCATTGACAATCCAAGGATAGACTTTTTCAATAAATCTTATTGAATTTCCTTTCAAAGAGTTCGATGTCATTCTAGGTATGGATTGGTCATCTAGTTATGATGTTATGGTGTATTAAAGTTAAAAGAGGCTTACTCTTAAGATAATAGTTAGAGATGAAATCACAATTGTTTGTGAAAGAAAGGACTTTTTTTCTAATGTTATTTCCATAGTGATAGTAAGATACATGATCTGAAAAGGTTGTCAATTTGGCACTTGTAGTTGATATAGAAAATGTTAGAATTAATATGATCAAGATACCAATAGTGGTAGAGTTTTTTAATGTCTTTCCAAATGAGCTATCAAGGTTACCACCTAAGCATAAGGTTGAATTTGCCATTAAGTTATATCCAAGCACAACCCCAATTTCATTAGCTCTTTATAGAATGGCCCCTATAGAATTAAAAGAAATGAAAGTGCAATTATAGGATCTATTAGATAAAGTGTTTATTAGACTTAATGTTTCCTAATAGAGGGCATATGTGTTATTTGTGAAGAAGAAAGATGGTTCCCTAAGACTTTGTGTTGATTACAAGCAAATGAAAAAAGTAACGATCAAGAATAAATACCCACTACCCAAGATCAATGTTTTGTTTGATCAACTCAAAAAATTAGGTATATTTTCAAAGATTAACTTAAGATATGGGTACTATTAACTACAAATAAAGGAGTCTAATGTGCCTAAAATAGCTTTTCCCACTAAATATAGGCATTATGAATTTTTGGTAATGCCTTTTGGGCTCAGTAATGCCTTAGCTGCATTTATGGATTTGATGAACTAGATATCCAGGCCATATTCGGACTAATTTGTTGTAGTATTCAAAGATGATATTGTAGTGTACTCTATAACCAAGGATGATATGAACAGTAACTTAAGCGAGTATTGTAGACTTTGAAAGAGAAATAACTTTATGCCAAACTAAGCATGTGTGACTTTTGGTTGGATGAAGTAGCATTTTTGGGACATATTGCTTCAGCTGAAGAACTCATAGTAGATCCAAGTAAGATCAAGGCTATATTAGAATGGAAACCTCTAAGAAATGTGACAAAGAATAGGAGTTTCTTGGGATTAACAGGATATTATAGGTGACTTGTGAAAGGATTTTCAATGATTTTAACTCCTATGACATGATTATTAAGAAAGGATATGAGATTTGAGTGGCATGATAAATGCCACGAGAGCTTTGATAACTTGAAGGCCATATTAATAGATGCTCCTATCCTTACACTACCAAAGCTAGGAAAGGACTTTGTTATATATAGTAATACTTTTCACAATGGGCTTGCATGTGTGTTAATGCAGGATGGTAAAGTAATGGCTTATACACCTAAGCAGTTGAAGCCTCATGTAAAAAATTATTTAACTCATGATCTAGAGTTATCTGCTATTGTTTTTTCCTATATATATATATATATATATATATATATATACACACACACACACACACACACATACATACATACATATCATAAGAGTTTGAAATATTTTCCTATGAAAAAAGAATTCAATTTGAGACAATAAAGGTCGATAGAATTGATCAAAGACTATGATTGTGTGATTGATTACCATCCCAGTAAGGCAAATGTGCTAGTTACTGCATTGAGTCAAAGATTTCTATATGCTTTAAAGCAAATGAATGTACAATTGTAAGATAAAACTTTGTTAGCAAAATTATAGGTAAGACCCACCTATTCAGTAGGTGAAAGAGGCTTAGAAGGATGATAACCAACTCATGTATATGATAATTTTTATTAAATAGGGAAAGTCTACTAAGCATGATATTAAAATAAATGGATGTTTGTATTGCTATAATAGGCTATGTATGCCTAATGTAAAGGACATTAAGTAACAAATATTATAAGAAGCTCACAATTCAACTTATGCTACACATCTTTAGAGCATAAAAATGCATTTTGATTTGAACCATACCATTAATGGCCTAGAATGAAGAAAGATGTAGTTGAGTATATGGCCAAATGTCTCACATGTCAACAAGTGAAAACATAACATCATGTTCCTTTTAGATTGCTTCCACTTATAGCAATACTAGAGTGAAAATATGAGAGAGTTAGAATGGATTTTATGGTTAGATAACATATGACAAGAAGTAAATGTGATATGGTTTAGGCAATTCTGGAGAGATTAACAAAGACAATGTAGTTTATCCTAATAAGAATGGATTATCCACTAGAGAAACTTGCTTAACTATATATGGATGAAATTGTGAGGTTACTTGGAGCATCAGTGTCTATCATATCAGAAAGAGACCCAAGATACATATCATGATTTTGGAAAATGTTTTATAATATCTTAGGTGCTCATTTTACATTCAGTACTGCTTTTCATCATAAAATATATGGGCAATTAGAGTAAGTTATTTAGGTGCTTAAAGATATGTTAAAAAGTTGTGCTATTGATTTCAAAGGTAATTGGAATCAATACCTATCATTGGTAGAATTTGCATACAATAATAGTCATCAAGCATGTTTAAGAATGGCACCATATGAAGCTTTATACGAAAAAAAAATGTAGAATTGCATTTTGTTAGAGTGAACTGGGTGAAAAATAAGCTAATAGGGTCAGATTTGATAAATGATGTAGAAGAAAAGTCAAGATTTTAAGAGATTGATTAAAAGCATCATCAGACATGTAGAAATCATATGCAGGTTTGAAAAAAAAAAGATAAATTGAATATGAAGTGGGAGATAAGGTTTTTCTTAACTTGTTACCTTAGAAGAAGGTACTAAGGTTTGGCAAGAAAGGGAAGCTGGGCCAAAGATTCATTGGTCCATATGAGATAATAGAATGTATGGGACCAATGGCATATCGGTTAGTATTACCACCAGAGTTACATTAGATTCATGACATTTTTCATGTTTCCATGGTAAGGTGATACAGATCAGATCCTTCCTATGTGATAGCAATAGAAGAAATAGTGGTAAAACAAAATCTCTTAGATGAAGAAAAGCCGATTCAAATTTTGGCATGCAAGGTGAAAGAATTACACAATAAATTAGTGCTAGTAGTGAAGGTGCTATGGAAATATCACAACATACAATAAGCAACTTGGGAAAGTGAGTAACAAATGAAGAAGCAATATCCATATCTACTTAAACAATGTAAATTTTAAGGACAAAATTTCTTAAAAGGGGAAGATTTGTAACACTCGTAAACCTGGACATGAAACTTTAAAAGGCAAAATGAGGCCCAAAACAAAAGAATTAAAAA
>CANXYI010814738.1:0-15704 GCA_948208565.1 Hura crepitans | reverse complement strand
AAGGCAAGAGTCGCCACTTGACAAAGTTGGAAAATACCTTATATGGCCAAAACTAGAGTAGTTTGGAACCCTACTATTATTAATAGCTCAAATTGGTATGGAAATTTGTTTTGAATTTATGATACTATTCCTTTTCTCAAGAGAGATTTTGCAATTAAAGTAAATCACACATTCACATTGAGGAAGTTACAGAATATATTTACAAAAAAATAAATAGGTGTATAGAATTAAGGTAACATACATGAAATTGGCAATTGATTGTTTCAAGAACTTTAGTTCTTGCATGCCAATTTTAGAAATTGGATTTTATTATAGTGACCTTTTATTAAAATCAGATGATGGGTTTGAAAATTTTGGTTCTCGTGCACTAATTTGGAAAAACAAATTTTATTATGGTGCCTTTTATTTGAAACAATGGCTTAAGAACTCTGGTTCTCGAAGATTAATTTGGAAAAATGAATTTTATTGCGGGGATTTTTATTTGAAAGTATGGCTTGAGAACTTTAGTTCTCAAATGTTAATTTGGAAAAATGAATTTTATTGTAATAATCTTTATTTGGAAGAATGGCATGAGAACTTTGGTTCTCAAATGTTAATTTTAGAAAATAACTGTTATTATTACAAATTTTATTGAGAAAGAATCAGAGTTTATTTTATTAACAAAACACTAATTTATTGGGTAAAAATATGATTTTGACCATTATTTCTTTTTTATGCATAAAACTATTTTTCTATATAATTCGGTGCTCATGGAATATCTCAAGATTGAAATTAGATGTGACATACATAAATCGAGGAATGGATTTAATTTGAGAACTTTGGTTCTCACATATTTATTTTTAGGAAATAATTTTATTATGACTTTTATTAAGAAAAATCAAACCCATTTTATTAATAAAATACCAATTAATTAAATAAAAATGTTCTGGTTATTTTTTCGGTCACGTGAAAAATCATTTTCCTAATTATTACAACATTCACGGAATATATAGGGAAATAATTTGAACAAAAAATAAAATACAAGGTAATTACCTAAGACACACTCTAACTGAATAAAAATAAAAATTACATTTTGAGATGCTTAAAATATAATCTGACAAGCAATAGGTAGTAATAACATCAATTATCCCCCAAATACTCATGTAACTCGCATCACAATAGCAGAAATAATATATTAGTATGTGAATAGAAAATAGAAAAACGGATAGAAATTAAATAAAAATAAATAATTACAAAAATACAAAATATTGCCTAAATAAATTACCACATCTAACTAGTAGATGGGTAATGCAAAAAGAAAAATAAAATCAGCCCAAATGACAAAAAATAATATTTTTTATGCAAATCAAAAATAAAAGACAAACAAGAAATAAAAAAAATTGATAGTCACAAAAATACAAAATATGGCCCAAATAAATTACCACATCTAGCTAGTAGATGGATAATGCAAGAAGAAAAATAAAATCAGCCCAAATGACCAAAAATAATATTTTTTATGCAAAGCAAAAATAAAAGGCATGGACAGAAATTAAAGGAAAATAAGCAATCTCACAAATGCAAAAATATGACACTAATAATTTATCACATCTTACTGGTAGATGGATAAATTATTTTGAAAAGGAAAAACTAAAAAATAGAAGAAAAATAGGTCAGTCAACACTGCCTTCAGAAAGATCTCGAATCAGATTGAAAACAGTGCTTGAATTTTTGAAAGAAAACCCAAAAAATCAAGTTAGAAGAGTATTTTTATGTTTTTTATGCAGTTTCTCTCTCTAAAAATTTTCTCCCTCCTCTAATTGACTAACCTTGGCTCAAAATGACCCATTGGCTTTTATGCACGACCCTCAAGGCACAAAATGGGCATTTTGCTTGAAAACGGCCATTTTCCAGTGTAATAATGACTATTTCCTAGGGCAAAATGCCTATTTTAGGTAAAACGGCGATTTTCAGGTGCAAAATGCCCGTTTTGGCCATTTTGGGACCAACCGGTCATTCCGCATGCAAGAACACCCATTTTGGGCCAAACGGCCCAAATGACCATTTTTGAAGCCAAAACGACTAGTTTGGCTATTTTGGGCCCAAAACGTAGGAAGACCCACTTTAGGCCAAAATAGTTATTCCCCTTATAAGAATGGCCAGTTTGCTTCAAAATGGTCGTTTTCTCTTAGAAAATGGCCTTTCTTGATTTTTTTTAAGAAAAAAAATTTTGAGAACTTCGGTTTGGACATAAAAAAATCCATTTTTGGGATTTTTATCCTTTTCATCATCTTAGGCAAACCGAACCTAGGAGACCCAGAGACCTAGTGTCTACACTCACTATAACAAAAAATTTCAAAAAAATATCGAACGATCTAAAGAAAACTAAAATTCCTTCATCAACTAACTCAATGGAATTTTTTACCTTCAGGATGTGTTATTTTTAAGTCCTCTAGGCACATCCTGAGTCATTCCTAGCCCAACCTCATTTTAGGTTATTATTCACTAGTTTACTGCCTGAAATTAATTATTGGTTCTGTTAAATTAATCCATTTTCCTTATTTTTTTAACCCATCAAAGTTTTATGATTAGTACACACCTTTACTGGCCTTACAAAGTTATCCCGACTTCCTAGGAATACTATTCAAGCCTCAAAGGTACTATTCATAAAACCTCAATCTACAGGTATTACAATTCTTTCCCTCTTAAATAATTTTGTCCTCAAAAGTACCTGATGAAAATAAGTGTAGGTACTGAGCCTTTATCTGCTCCTCACTTTCCCACATTGCATCTTTAGTGTCATGATGCCTTTATAGCATCCTTACTAAAGGAATGGACTTGTTCCTTAATTGCTTCAATTCTTTAGCCAAAATCTATATAGGTTCTTCTTTGTACATCAAGTCTAGTTGTACTTGAATCTCTTCTGCCGATATCATATGGGATGGGTCATATATGTACCACTTTAGCATTGACACATGAAACACATCATGTATTTGCTACAACTTAGGTGGTAAAGCTAGCCTATAAGCCAATAGCCCTATATGTTCTATAATCTCATAAGGACCAATGAATCTAGGACTAAGCTTTCCTTTCTTACCAAACCTAAGTATCTTCTTCCATGGCCATACCTTTAAAAACACTTTCTCACCTACTTCATAATCAATATCCCATCTTTTCATATCAGCATATGACTTTTAATGATTTGAAGTAGCTTTTAATCTCTCTCTAATGATCTTAACTTTATCCTATGTATCCTTGACCAAATCAGGTCCCATTATCTTGCCTTTTCTATCCTCAATTTAGCATAGGGGAGTTCTGTACCTTCTGCCATATAGTGCCTCATAAGGTGCTATACCCAAACTAGCTTGATGGCTATTATTATAAGCAAACTCAACTAATGATAGATACTGATCCCAACTACCTTTAAACTCGATGGCATAGCTATGTAACATGTCTTTTAGAACTTGTATCACCTTTCTTATTATTTATCTATCTAGGATGGAAGGCTATACTATATGTCAGTTTAGGCTCAAGAGCTTCATGTAATTTCTTCCAGAATCTAAAGGTAAATCGGGGATCTCTGTCAAAAATAATGGCTATTAGCACACTATGCAATCTCATAATCTCATCAATGTATAATCGTGCTAGCTTCTCCAAAGAATAATACATCCCCATAGGAATAAAATGGGCCATCTTAATTAACTTATCAACAATTACCTATACATCATCACACTTGCTCCTTATCAGTGGTAATCCCATCACAAAATCCATAGTGACCTTCTCCCATTTCCATTTTGGTATGGCTATTAGATGTAAAAACCTAGAAGGAACCTGATGTTCAGCCTTTACTTGCTAATAGGTCAAATATCTAGTTATATATTTATTTATGTCATGCTTCATACCTAACCACCAATAATGAGGTTTTAAGTCCAAATATATCTTTGTACTACCTAGATGCATAGAATAAAGAGCTTCATGTGCCTCTCTCAAAATATGTGCTCTTAGGTCATCTACATCAGGTACACACAACCTACTATGGTAATACAACTATCCATCCTCTCCCAATTCAAACTCTATGGTATTCCTCTCTTTGACTTTGCTCATTGTCAGTAACAACTATTCGTCTCTTTTTTATGCTTCTTTAATCTGATGCTTGAAATCAGACATAATCTACAATTTAGCTAAATGAAATCTTTCTCTATGTGCTCTATTCTGACATTCATTTTTCTCAATATTGCTATGAACTTTTAGCTTAAGGCATCTGCAACTACATTTGCCTTTCCCAGATGATAATCTATCAAACAATCATAGTCTTTTATAAACTCTAACCACTTTCTCTACCTCAAGTTTAACTCCTTCTATGTAAAGAGGTATTTCAAATTCTTATGGTCAATATAAATATAACATTTTTCACCATATAAATAATGTCTCCATATCTTTAATGCAAAAATAATGGCTACTAACTCTAAGTAATACATGGGATAGTTCTTCTCATGTGGCTTTAGCTATCTGAAAGTATAAGCCACTACCTTACCTTCCTACATCAAGACACATCCAAGCCTATTGTATGAGGGTATTACTATAGATAACAAAGTCCTTGCCTTGTTCAGGTTGGACAAGTATAAGAGCCCCTATCAATATTGCCTTTAACTTCTCAAAACTCTCCTAACACTTCTCATCCCATTCAAACCTTACTTCTTTTCTTAATAGTCTGGTCAATGGTGCTGCAATCATGGAGAATCCCTTCACAAATCTTCTATAATAACCAGCCAATCCTAGAAAGCCTTGTATTTTAGTCACATTCTTAGGTGGCCTTCACTCTAACATAGCTTTAGCCTTACTGGGATCTACCTGATACCTACTGTTGATGTAATATAACCTAAAAAGGCCACATTCAGCCAAAATTCACACTTGCTTAGCTTGGTATACAATTTTCTCTCCCTCAACATATATAGAACAATCTTGAGATGATGTTCATATTTCTCCCGAGTCTTAGCATATACCAGGATATCATAGTAAAACACTACAACAAACTGATCTAGGTATAGTTGAAAAAACATATTCATCATGTCCATGAAAAGCTGCTGAGGCATTAATGAGTCCAAATGGCATCACTAAGAAATCATAATGCCTATATTTGGTTCTAAAAGCAGTCTTAGGTATGTAAGACTCCTTAATCCTCAACTGATGGTATCCTAACCTCAAGTTTATCTTGGAAAAGACACCTACACCTCTAAGTTGATAATAAAGATCACCAATCCTCGATAAAGGGTATTTATTCTTCATACTCACAGTAACGTCTATGCCTTGAGGCTTTATGAATAATGCCACTGGGTCCAAAAAGTGTGCCCAAGGTGCCAAGTCACTTTCATAAGAACTGAGGCAATGACGCTGGTCATGAAACTTTGATGGGCTTTTAATTGATAAAAAAGGAAAATTTTCAAAATTTAGTAGAACCAATAATTCATTTCAGGTTGTAAACTAGTGAACCAATAAAAGGAATTTGGTCCTGAAAATTTAAGAGCATGTAAAGGGGATTAAATAAGGAATTTTAATATAAACAATGTAATTTTTTGAGGTCCCTATAATGTTTAATAATTTTTTAAAGTTTCTTTCAAAACCAATCAGTTTTGAGATGGATCAGGAGGTTATAGGACCCACTTGTGTTTAAGCCAGCTGGCTTGAGGGCCCTTACACATGTCAAGTACCATTACCAAGTGGCAAAATCCACTCATAAAAGAATAAAGTTTTCCTTTTCTTTTTTTACTGGAACTGATGCCATCTTAGAGGAAAAACTCCATTTCCATCATCTTCTTCAGCCTGTTTTAAATAACTAACTACACCTAAATTAATCCATATATGTTAGGGACTTGAGGGAAAAAGAATTGGTGAAAAAGGAGTCCTCAAGAATTAATTAAAAATCACCAAAATGAGTAAGGTTAGAAGCAATTCTAGCAAGCAATTGAAGGTGAGTTCCATGGATTTTCTTCAGATTCCTTAAGTAATTTTAAGGGGAATTGAGTGCCTATGAATGCCTAAATCCTAATGAACTGTGTGTATGGTTTTTAAGGGAATTGCAGTGCAAATTGGCTTGAAAGAAAAGGGGTTAACTTCCATAAAGAGGGCAGGAATTTTAGCTTATGAAAGCTTAAATTGGTTGGCACTTTTAATTCTCTTGTGATTGAGGTAAGTGAATTCTTGTATGAACTTCATGCCATCATAAGTTCATGGCTAGAATATGGTTCTAAGTGGGCTAGATTGGGGTTATAACGTAGGGCTTTACATGAATTATTAAGGGATATGATTTAAATGGATGTTGGTTAAGTGGTTGTATGGGAATTAGCTTGTGAAGGTGTGAACTTGCTTGCTGATTGAGGGGTTTGAGGGATTGAATTATGCATATAACTAAGTTTAAAGTGGTTTTAGATTGGTATGTATGCTTATATAATTGAATGATGTGGAATCCTAGTGTGTACGAGGTGATTTTTATGTGGTTGGCATGGATTTGGAGAGTAGCCGAGAGGCTTGAAGTACAATTTTATGTGTGTGATTGTATGATTTGGAATGTGAGTGAGTAGCATGTATAAGGAAGTAAACTTAAGTGGCATGCATATTAGGCCTATAACATATGAAATGATAGTGTGGCATATGATAAGATTGATTGGTGCATGAATTCATGGAAAATTAGTTATGGCCAAGGCATGTGACATGTATAAACTATCTTAGATGGCATGAAAATGTGCATGTATATGTATGAATGTGTTTAGGCTATAGATAAAAGGTTGGATGTATGATAGATACTATGAAAATGTATAACCATGGCCAATGGATAGCTATACCTGAGAGCTAAATTAATGGAAATAGCATGAAAGAATTGACAACATATATGTAATGAGTATGTGTAATAAAGCTTGATTAAATAAATCTTTGTGTCATAATTGGCTTTGTATGACTTGAATAAATATGTGAGATTGGTATGGCATGAATGGATATGAAGACAAAATATTAATGAATGTAAAGACACTTAGTATATAGACTTGAAATGTGGCCTAAAATGAGTCACAAGTTTGAACTAAATGTGAATTGAGAAATGGCATAAATAGTGGCCTAAAATATATGCCTAAAAGGGCTATTATGATGTAATTACATAATGTGGCATGTATGCTTATTATTGGCCTTTTAAGTGGCCTAATTTATGTTGGCTTTTGGCCTATGGAAAGTATGAATTTATTGGTGAAAATTACACTGAAAAAGGCTAAGAAATGGATATTAAATTGGCTATCACAAACCATGTAAATGACCTATAACTATCAAAATTGACCATTACCTAAACCAAAAATAAACATAGACAATAAATGGATTATAAACAACAATTCAATGTGATAAAAAATTAAGGATTATTTAACTTACATTTTGTGTATAATAGGACTTAAAAATATTATTGAAAAATGACCTAAACCTATTTAATTATGCCCATTTCAGACTGGGCTAAAATTTAACTGTAAGATAAAAATAATATCTGTATATTTTTAACTCAAGAATATTATAAGAAGTTAATCAGTAAAGAAATAAGCATAAATTAAGGTTGAATGGTCCATTAGTTAAGCACCCACATGATGGGTTTACCAGTCAACTTAGAGTTTTAGCAGCTACTACACTGTCTGATTTTCAAGTAGGGCCAGTACAACGGTCAAGGTCCATTTTAGGGTCATTATACTAGTTTGTTGGATAGACCATTTTATGACATGCACATTTGGTGCTATTTGTTTGATTATGCCGGTGCAGCGGTGTTGGTCTCGGAGGGCCATTGCAGTAGTTTGTTGGATAGACCAATCTACTAGGTAGACCAAATTATGCAAATTAATTTGGATATGTGATTTGGGAGGTCTATGAACTAATCCCTATGATGTTTATTAGGCTAGTGCTATAGTTGGGGTCTAAAATATGTATCACTGCACTATTTTAGTTCCCTCTAGGTCTAGTGAATTAAAGAGTTGTCTATCTAGTTAGGCCTATTAATTTAATAAAATAAGCAACATAAAAATTAATGACAATTGTAAAGATAATAGAGTACATAAATTTTGATAATTACCTAAATGGTTAATCAGTGTACTAACTAAAGGCAATTTGGTAATTTTGACATATATGGCATTTATTAACCTAATTACTTGATTTTATGAATATTATCATTGATAATGGCAAATGTTAACAAGATATGTAATTTTAAGTTATGATTTGAAGGAATAACCATTAAATGTGAATAAGGGTATTTTGGTCATTTTGAAAAATATATTTAATTATTGGTGCAATAACTTGAATAAATTGACATTATCACTATATATATGCATGATAACAACTATGACATGATTTAAATGCTTGAATTCAGCACTGAGTATATTATATACTCAACGTACCTATTTTGATACGTAGGTAATCAGAATCAGCAAATAGTCTGCGTGCAGCTGAGTTCAGAGGACAAGGTTAAAGGATTATAGTGCAGATAGTGTATAGATTTGCACTCATGTATATAGGTGGGGAAAGGGTACCATGTAACTAGTCATGTAATATATATATATATATATATATATATATATATATATATATAGTATGGATTGTTTTTTGTAATTAGTAATCTATCAGATTATGTGTATGTGAGCTTGAGGCTCTAGATTTTAGATTATTTGATTGTGGCCTGAGGCCTATGTTGATGAACTATTAGACAGATGATGCTAGGCTGATTATTTAAGTAGACCAAGTGGGTGCAAGAGATGAAATATGATTTTATTGAAGTGTTTTTATAGGTTTAAAATTTTAGGTAATGAGCCGGATAGCCGTTATGCTGCCGAATTTTAGGGAAAAGTCTAAATAGCTATAACTAAGTATTTTTAGCATAAATAGGTTGATATGGCCTTAAGTTGAGCTAAGGAAAAGACAGAACCAATTTTGGAGTTAGACTAAATCAAATAATAAGAAATTGGTAAAAGTTAAATGTATGAACCAAAAGGACAATTTCAGGATAGTTAACCTAGTGGGAAGTGTACTACTTATTGGGTTTCTTCAGGAATCTAGTAAAAGGTGTCACATTTGGTGGTGTCAGAGCTTAGGTTTAATGTTCCTAGGTAGAGTACACGAGTGCAACTATTTAGGGTTATATTCCTCTAAACTATCACACTATATGATGTTGATAGGTTGTTCCTTTTGCAGTAAACACATGGCTGATTAGGTACCTATAGGAGGGGCTAAAAAAGTGGCTAGTTTTGCACCCATAACTATACAGGGGGAAAGCAATACATTAGTACTTGAACTTAGTGATGCTACATAGTAACCATAGCCATAAAGTGCCTGGCCAATAGTAGGTGAAAACATCTCCTACTCTGGTACAACAAATAGTGGATTTGCTCAAACACACTACTGATGCTACTGTTCCACCTTCTCCTCTAGCTCTAGTACCACCACCACCAGTTCCTCTATAGAAAACACCCTTAGAAAGGCTAAAAAAATAGGAACCATTGATTTCTTAAGGAGGAAGGAAGATGATGTTGCCAGGGCTGAGTATTATCTAGGCTAGACATTGAGAATTTTGTAGCAGTTGAAATGTACAAAAGAAGAAAATTACCAGTGTTCCACTTATCTTCTTTAGGAAGAAGCTTATAATTGGTGGAACACTATCGAGAGGAGAAAAGCACTTACAAACCTAACATGGGAGTTTTTCCTTAAGGAGTTTAGGAAGAAATACATACCTGATTCCTATAAGGGTAAAAGGAGACATGAATTTCTTGATTTGAAGTAGGGAAAAAGGACAGTGTCATAGTATGAGAAAGATTTTACTAGGCTATTGAAGTATGTTGAAGAGTTCATTCCCAATGAAGAAGAGAAATGCATGAGATTCTTAATAGGGCTGAATGTAAAATTGAGAATGCAGATAGCAAACCCTAGAGAAAAAGATTTTGTAGTGCTAGTGGCAGTTGCATATGACATGGAAGAAATGTTGCAAGGAAAGAGGGATTTCTTCTAAGGAAAGAGGCAATTCACTGTGGGATAGTCCAGTGTAGGGTTAGTGGATAACAAAAGAAGAAAAGAGGGACAATCCCAATCTCAGCCTTGATCTCAATTCCAGTTAGGGTATCAGAGGTAGAGACAGGCAGAGTCCCAGAGATCTAAATAAGCCTCTGTAGGTACACCTCAATTGTCTCCTTAAGCTAATAGTGCTCTTAGCATATCAAGTGATAGGAATGGACCCTCGACTTGTAATGTTTGTTAGAAAAGACATTAAGGGTAGTGTAAAATTGCTAGAAGAGGAGAGTGTTTTAATTATGGTTCCAAAGACCATTATAAAGGAGAGTGTCCTTATAAGTAGTTAGAGGGTGCTCAGACTCAGACATCTACTGTTGCACCCTAGTGTAGGGGTCAGAGTCAGAATAAAGGAGAGCAACCTAGTGCTAGTTAGGGTACAAGGTCTGAGGCTCGTGCTCTAGCTAGACAATATGCAGTGAGAGCTAGAGAAGAGGCTGCAGCACTAGACGTCATAACTGGTACTTTTTATTTATTTGATGTTCCATTTTTGGCTTTAATATGCCCTAGTTCTACTCATTCATATTTATGTACCACACTAACATAAAATAGGGGGTTAGAGCTTAAACATGTTGATATAAATATCAGAGTCAGTAATTTTATAGGATAAAGTGTGACTGTGAATAGTGTATATAGGCAATGTCCTTTAATGATTCATGAACATCAATTTTCTGCTGATTTAATTGATCTACCATTCCCATGAGTTTGATATAATTCTATGAATGGATTGGCTAATTGAGCATCAGGCCATAATTAACTATAGATAGAAGAAATTTACCCTCCAAATTGTAAAGGGATAGATAGTGATAGTGGATGGTGCGAGAAGTCTTCTGAATAATCTTATCTCTACTGTTACAGATAGAAACTTCTTCAAAAGGCATGTGAAGCCTACCTAGCTTATGCCATTGATACTAATACCTCTATCTCTAATCTTGAACATATTCCAATTGTTTCTTAATTTCCTCACATATTTCCTGATAAGTTGCTAGGTTTACCACCTTAAAGAGAACTTGACTTTGAAATTGATGTATATCTTGGTATAGCTCCAATATCCATTATTCCTTATCGGATGGCACTTGGTGAATTGTAGGAACTAAAACTACAACAATAAGATCTATTAGACAAGGGTTTTATTAGACCTAGTGTATCCCCTTGGGGAGCACCTGTGTTGTTTGTAAAGAAGAAAGATGGGTCACTCCAACTGTGTATTGATAACAAGCAACCGAATAGGGTGACTGCAAAAAATAAATATCCATTGCCCAAAATTAATGATCTTTTTAATCAGTTAAGAGGTGCAGGTGTGTTCTCAAAAATTGATTTGAGATCCAAGTACCATCAGTTGAGGATTAAGGATGCTAACATACCTAAAACTACTTTTAGGACCTAATATAGGTATTACGAATTTCGGTGATGCCATTTAGGCTCACTAATGCCTCAATAGCCTTTATAGACATGATGAACATGGTTTTCTAAACTTATTTAGACCAGTTTGTTGTGGTATTTATAAATGATATTCTAGTGTATTCTAGAAATGGTGAAGAACATGAACAACATCTCAAGGTTACATTATAAACGTTGAAGGAGAAACAGTTGTATGCCAAGCTCAGTAAATGTGAGTTTTGGTTAAGTTAAGCTGCATTTCTAGGGCACATAGTTTCATTAGAGAGGATCAGAGTTGACCCTAGTAAAGTGAAGGCAGTGTTAGAATGGGAACCACTGAGGAATATGACAGAAATAAGAAGTTTTTTGGGATTAGCAAGATATTGCAGAAGATTGATGAAAAGGTTTTACATGATTGCTACTCCTTTGACCATATAGATCAAAAAGAATGTGAAATTTGAATGGGATGATAAATGTCAAGGAAGTTTTGAGAGATTAAAAAAGATGTTAATAGAAGCTCTTACCTTTATTCAACCGAAATAGGGTAATGATTTCACAGTGTATAGTGATGCTTCACTTAATGGTTTGGGATTTATGTTGATGCAGGAAGAAAAAGTAGTAGCCTATGCTTCAAGGTAGTTGAAGCCACATAAAAGGAACTATCTTACTCATGACTTGGAGCTAGCTGCTATTGTATTTGCTTTGAAAATATAGAGGCATTATTTGTATGGTGAAAAATGTTACATTTATACAGATCATAAAAGCTTAAAATAGCTCTTCACTTAGAAAGAATTGAATTTGAGATAGGAAAGGAGGTTAAAACTAATAAAGGACTATGATTGTCTATTGATTACCACTTGGGGAAAGTAAATATGGTAATAGATACTTTGAGAAGAAAATACATGTTAACTCTAAAAGCTATGAATGCTAGACTGCAGTATACTCTAAAAAATGCTATTCTAGTTGAGTTATAGGTGAAGCTTAATTTTCAACAGCATATTAAGGAGACATAAATGAAAGATGAACAGTTGGTTCAGATGGTTAGTAAAGTCAAAGAGAGGGAGGCCATAGGGTTTTAATTGACAAAAGATGGATGATTGTATTACTAGAATAGGTTATGTGTACCTAGTACATATGACCTAAGGTTATAAATATTGAGAATTGTATAAAGCTTCTTATTATATACATCCTAGGAGAACAAAAATGTATTTAGACTTGAAGTCTAATTATTGGTGGCCAGGTCTAAAAAGAGATGTAGCAAAATATGTGGCAAGATGTCTAACTTCTCAGCAAGTGAAAGCTAAGCATCAGGTTTCTTTTGGGTTGCTGTATCCTATAACAATACTAGAATGGAAGTGGGAGAAAGTGACAATAGACTTTGTGATGGGTTTACCTATGACCAGAGGTAAATGTGATGCTATATGTGAGATTATTGATAGACTAACAAAAATAGTTCACTTTATTCCAATAAGAATGGATTATTCTTTGGAAAAGCTAGCTAGACTTTATGTGGATGAAATAGTCAGACTTCATGGCATACTAATAACTATCATTTTTTATAGGGATCCTCATTTTACTTCTAGATTTTGGAAGAAGCTACAGGAAGCATTAGGGACTAGACTGGCCTATAGCACTTCTTTTCATCATTAAAATGATGGACAATTAGAAAGGGTAATATAGGTACTTTAGGATATGCTATAGGGTTGTACAATTGATTTTAAAGGTAGTTGGGATCTATAGATATTGGGTCTCTAAGGCCCCTATGTTTAGTTTGCCTAATAATAATGAAAAGGACAAAAATCCTAATAAAAAGGGTTTCTTTATGTCTAAATAGAAGATCTCAAAATTTTCCCTAAAAAAAGTTAAAATGGCCATTTTCCTACAAAAAATGGTTATTTAGGCAAAACGGGCTATTTCAGAGAGGGGAATGGCCGTTTTGATTGTTAAAATGGGTCGTTTCTATGAGGAAATGGCCGTTCTTAGGCCATAATGGCCATTTTGACCGTTTTGGCCATAACGGCCATTTTGCTCATTTTAAGCCAAAAATGGCCATTTTTAACCTCGAGAGGCATGTATAAAAACCAAATGGGTTTTTCTTTAGGAATGTTAGTCACTTTAAAGAGAGAGAAAATTTTTAGAGAGAGAAAATACACTAAAAAAGGTGAAAATACACTTTTTTAATGCCATTTTTTGGATTTTTTGAAGATTCAAGCATAGTTTTTTAGCCCAGTCAAGATCTTTTCTAAAGGCAAATATACTCAGTGTGTCCACTAACCCATTTTTCTACTATTTGCATTTTTTCTGCTTTATCCATCTACTAGTTAGATGTGATAATTTATTTGGGCAATATTTTTTACATTTATGGGATTACTTATTTTTATTTTATTTTTGTCTGCCTGCCTATTTTACTTCGCATCCAAATATATTATTTCTATCATTTTTACTACTTTCATTTTTCTTTTTGCTTTATCCATTTACCAGTTAGATATGATAATTTATTTGTGCGATATTTTTTTATATTTGTGACTGTCCATTTTTATTTTTTTTTTGTCTATCCGTCTATTTTTGCTTCTCATCCAAATATATATTATATGTCACTTTTACTGCTTTCCTTTTTTTTTTTTGCTTTATCCATCTACCAGTTAGATGTAATAATTTATTTGTGCAATATTTATTATATTTGTTTGACTATTCATTTTTATTTTATTCTTGTCTGCTTGTCTATTTTTGCTTCGTGTACTAATATATTATTTCTATTGTTATGATGCGAGTTGTTCAATTATTTGGGATCCAAATGTTATTTTTTTGGCCACTTCATTAAATCTCAGTGAAGTAATCTTTTAATGACCCATTATTTTCTATTATTTATTTTATTCTCTGTGTGTTTTTTTTTTTGTTGATTTCCTTTATTATCATCTTTTTCTAGTTAGATTGTATTTTAGGTGTCCCAAAATGTGATTTGATTTTTTTTATTTATTCGGTTAAGATGTATTTTAGGTAATTGCCATGTATTTTATATTTATTGTTGAATTATTTCCCTGTATATTCCATGAATGATGAAATAATTAGAAAATGATTTTTCACACAATTAAAAAAATAACCGAAATTTTTTTATTCAATTAATTTGTGTTTTACTAAGAAAATGGATTTTAATTTTTCTTAATAAAAGTCACAATAATAAAAATTATTTCCCAAAATTGACATGTGAGAACTAAAGTTCCCAAATTAAATCCATCACTCGATTTTATATATGATATTTTCAATTTCAATCCCAAATATATTCCATGAACACCGCATTAAGTAGAAAATGATTTTGCGCATTAAAAATGAATAATAATAAAAAATCATATTTATACTCAATAAATTGTTATTTTGCTAATAAAATAAATTCTAATTTTTTCTTAATAAAAGCTATAATGATAACATCCGTTTTCTAAAATCGACATGTGAGAACTAAAGGTCTCAAACCAATCATCTAATTTTAATAAAAATCACTACAATAAAATCCATTTTTCAAAATTAGCATATAAGAACCAAAGTTCTCAAGACAATCAACTGCCCGATTTCATGTATGATATTTCAAATGCCTATTTATTTTCCTGTAAATATATTTTTGTAATTCCTCATATGTGAATAAGTGATTTATTTTAATTGTAAAATGTCGCATGAGAAAAAGAATAATATTATAAATTAAAATCAAATTTCCATATTAATTTCTATTATAGTAAGAGTAGGGTTTTGAATTGCTCTGGTTTTTGCCCTACAAGGTATTTCCTAACTTCGGTTGGGTGGCGACTCCTACCTTATGGTGCCTAACTTGCTCCTTCTAGGCTAATCAAATAGGAGTGGCCCTAGATTCCTCTATCTTCCTTCTCATCTTTTGAGACTTAAGGAGTGAGGCTTAGGTCAAGTCTCCAGTTGTTTCAGTTTGATCGGCCCAAGGAAAACCTAAGGGATGTAAATAGTGGCAACTCCACTGGGGACACCATGAGACCATGCTTTGAAAGTACCTCAAATTAATATAGAAATTCATATTTTGAATTTATGATGTTATTTGCTTTCTAAATTACATCACATGCTAGAGCCCTAGAATAAGTTAGGCGTCCCTTTATACCTTGACCCAATTTCACTCAAATGGGAAGATTGTTAGAGGTGGCATCAAATCCAAGCCTCGTGCCTATACGTATTTGAAATAGCGAGCCAATTAGTTGTATGCTCATGACAAGATAGACCTGCTGCGGAGGGACCATGCTTAGATGACCATAACTGGCGCGACC
>CANXYI010814620.1:0-15978 GCA_948208565.1 Hura crepitans | reverse complement strand
TAAGAAGGCATTTCAAACTCTTATAATTTACATATATATATATATATATATATATATATATATATATATATATATATATATATATATATATATATATATATATATATATAGAATATATCTCTATAGAGTTAGTGTCTCTATATTTTCAAAGCAAACACAATAGCAGCTAGTTCTAAGTCATGAGTAGGATAATTCCTCTCTTATGGCTTCAATTATCTTAAAGCATAAGCTACCACCTTCCTATTATACACTAATACACATCCCAAGCCATCTAGTGAAACGTTACTATATGCTATAAAGTCCTTACCCTGTTTAGGTTGAATTAGAATAGGAGTTTCTATCAGCACCTATTTTTAATTGCTCAAATTGGCTTCACACTTATCATCCCACTCAAATCTCCCCTTCTTTCCAATTATTCTAGTCAAAAGAGTGGCTATTATGAAAAATCCATTTACAAACCTCCTGTAGTACCCAGCTAAACCTAGGAAACTTTTTATCTTAGTTAAATTCCTAGGTGGTTCCCATTCTATCACTGCCTTTACTTTACTAGGATCAACTCTGATTCCCTTCACTGAAACTATGTGACCCAAAAAAGTAACTTTACTTAGCCAAAACTCACACTTAATACAAATATCACTCTCTTAGGGTCTGTAACACAACCCTGAGATATGGTTCATGCTCTTCTTGGCTTTTAAAGTACACTAGGATATCATTTATAAATGCCCCTATGAACTGATCTAGATAAGGCTGAAAACTCTGTTCATAAGATCCATAAAAACTGCTAGGACATTGGAGAGCCTAAATGGCATCACCAAAAACTCATAATTCCCATACCAAGTTCTAAAGGTAGTTTTTGAAATATTAGCCTCCTAAATCCTCAACTAATGGTATCTCGATTTTAGATCAATCTTAGAAAATACACCTGCCCCTCTCAATTGATCAAAAAGGTCATCTATCCTAGCAATGGATACTTATTCTTCACAATCATCTTGTTTAGGTACCTGTAATCAATACATAACCTGAGCGACCCATCCTTCTTCTTTACAAATAACATAGACCCTTTATCTAATATCTTTTATAGCTATACCATTAAATTTTTTAGCTCAGTAGGTGCCAGTCTATACAGAGTAATAAATATTAGAGCAGTACCAAGATATACAACAATTTTAAAATCTAGTTCTCTTTGAGGTGGTGAGCCTGTAGCATTAGGGAATACATTAAGAAACTTAGAAATAATTAGAATATATGCCAACTCAGAGTTAGAAACATTTAGGTCAATAGCATAGGCGAAATATGCATCACACCCCTTCTGACGGAGTTTTGTGCTTTAATAGTAGAGATAAGATTGTTCAGAAGACTTCTCTCACCATCCACCATCATTATCTATCCCTCTATAGTCTAGAGGGTCACCTTTTTGTTGTCCACAATCAATCATAGCCTGATGCTCAGTACTCTAATCTATCCCTAAGATGACATTAAACTCATCGAAGGGTAGATGAATCACATCATTAGAAAATCTATGCTTCTGAATCACTAATGGGCAATACCTATGCACCATGTTTATAGTCCACATACTGCCCTATAAGATTACTAACTATGATACTTATATCCACATGTTCAGGTTCTAACTACTTATTCTATGCTTGTGTAGTACATATATAGGAATATGTAGAACTAAGGTTTATCAAAGACAACAAAGGAATATCTAATAAATAAAAAGTACTAGCTATGACATCTGGTGCTATAGCCTTTTCTCTAGCTCTGACAGCTTACTACCTAGCTGAAGCACAAGCCTCAATTCTGGTACCCTGACTAGCACTAGGTGGCTCTCCTTTAGTTTGCCTCTAACCCTTGTGCTAGGGTGCCATATTGGATGCTTGTGTCTGAGCACCCTCTACCTGCCTCTAGGGACACTGCCTTCTATAGTGGTCTCTGGCACTACACTTAAAACACTTTTTTCTTTTGCCTCCCTTGCATTGCCCCAAGTGCCACTTCTAACAAATGATATAAGTGGGAGGTCCATTCATATTACCCCTTACACTAGGAGTATTGTTAACCCGAGGAGGTCATCGAGGTTTACCTATAGAGGCTTATCTCGACCTCTAGGTCTATACCTATCTCTGCCCTTGATACCCTATCTGATATTGGGACCTAAGCTGAGATTGTGCCTGTGATTAATCCTCTCTCCTCTTTTTGTCCTCTCCTAACATTGCACTAGACTATCCCATAGTGAACTGCCTCTTTCTCTAAAAGTGGTCCCTCTTTTCTTGCCACATATCCTTCATGTCATATACAAATGACACTAGTACTATAAAATCTCTCTCTCTAGGAGTTTGCTATCTATATCCTTGGTTCTACACTTAGTCCTACTAGAACTCTTACATTCTCTATATCATTGGGAATGAACCTTTTAACATACTATAGACACTGGGTTTTAGGGGCTCCTAGGTTCAATTTGCCTGATGATGACACAAAGGACAAAAAATCCTAAAAATTGGATTTTTCCATTAAAATCGAAGATCTCAAAATTTTCTTTAAAAATTATCCTTTTTCAGTCCTTGTCCAACCCAAAAAATTTTGTAATGTAACTTGAACGCAAGAAAAATAGGCGTCTACGGTGGGTTGAGGGCTTAGGTCGATAGGCCTGAGCCCGATAGCCAACACTGATGCCCAAAAGGTGGTGTAGGGGGCTTTGCCCCCTACGGTAAGGTAAAAAAATCGACAAAAATGGCTATGTTGAGGACTAAAATAGGCCGTTCCTGTATGCGGGGCACCCGTTTTGCCTATTGCTGAGGCCAAAACGATCGTTTTCACCCTAAAAATGCCCGTTTTAGGCCTCGAAGTCCGTGCATAAAAACCAAATAGGTCCTTTTTAGGCTAGGGTTGGTCATTTTAAAGAGAGAGAAAATATTTTAGAGAAAGAAACCACTAAAAATAGAATGAAAATACAAAAAAAATATTATTTTCACACCACATTTTGGATTTTTTTCAAGATTCAAGCATCATTTTCAGTCCAAGTCAAGATCTTTTCTGAAGGCAAATATATCGGTGTGTTGACCAACCCGTTTTTTTATTCATTTTTATTTTTATTTTTTTTTTGCATTTTATCCATCAACAAGTTAGATGGAGTAAATTAATTTTGTACATATTTTTGCATTTATAAGACTGCTTATTTTTCTTTAATTTCTATCTGTGTCCTTATTTTTGCTTTGCATCAAAAATATTATTTTTGGTTACTTAGGTTGATTTTATTTTCTTTCTTACATTATCTATCTACTGGTTAAATGTGGTAATTTATTTGTGCAATATTTTATATTTATACAACTGTCTATTTTATTTAATTTTTGTCTGTTTCATATTTTTGCTTCGCATCAAAAATATTATTTTTAGTTGTTTGTGCTAATTTTATTTTTCTTTTTACATTATCCATCTACTGGTTAGATGTGGTAATTTATTTATATGATGTTTATATTTTTATGACTATTTATTTATTCAATTTTTGTCCAATTTTCCATTTTTCCTTCACATACAAATATATTGTTTGCGTGATTATTTTGCGAGTTGTCTTGATTATTTGGGGCTGATTATTGTTATTATTGTCTATTATTTGTTAGATTGTATTTTAGGCCTTCCAAAATGTAATTTTTATTTTTTTATTTCAATTAGATTGTATTTTAAGTAATTGCCTTGTATTTTATTTTTTCAGTCGAATCATTTCCCTGTATATTCCATGAATGCTTAATAATTAGGAAGATGATTTTTTACGCGATCAAAAAAATAACTAAAATATTTCTATTTAATCAATTGGTGTTTTATTAATAAAATCAGGTTTGATTTTTCTTAATAAAAGTCACAATAAAATTATTTCTTAAAATTTAACATGTGAGAACCAAAGTTCTCAAATTAAATCCATTTCCTGATTTATGTATGATGCCTCCAATTCCAATCTCGAAATATTCCACAAGCACTAAATTAGGTAGAAAAATGGTTTTACACGTTAAAAGGAAATAATAGTCAAAATCATATTTTTACCCAATAAATTGGTGTTTTGTTAAGAAACTAAATTTCAATTTGCTCACAATAAAATTTAGAATAATAACATTCATTTTTCCAAATTGATGTTTAAGAACTAAAGTTCTCAAACTGTTTTTCCAAATAAGAAACCATCACAATAAAACTCGTTATTTCTATTTCCTAACTCTGTCAGGTGGCGACTCCTACCTTGTGCTGCCCAACTCGCACCCCCTAAGGTAATCAAAAAGGGGCGGCTCTAGATTCCTTTAGCTTTCTTCTCGTCTTTTGAGACTCAAGAAGTGAGGCCTAAGTTAAGTCTTAAGCTGCTTTGATTTGATCATTCTTAGGAAAATCAAAAGGGTCATGTGAGACACATACATTAGGAGTCTGGTAAGATCTTTTTCATATACTAACTTTCTGCTCTACTAGGACAGGGGTTACTCCTACCTGCTGTTAGCCAGGTGCTTGTGGCTATGGCTGCTGTACAACATTATTTGGTTTAGGCATTGATGCCTAGCCTACCCGCTTGTATAACTATGGTTGCAAAATTAGTTAGTTCCTTGGTCTCTCTATAGGGTACCTAATAAGTCATATCTTTATTACAGTGGACTTTTTTTATCAACCTCGGGGAGAGTAATAGTTTAGAGGAATTTGAAAATTAGAAATTTGCACTCATGTACTTAGCCTAGGAACATTAACTTATTCTCTGATACCACATAATGTAACAACCCCTACTAGATTCTCGAAGAAACCCACTAAGTGGTGCACTTCATACCATGTCACCACTCGTGACCCTTTCTCTATGGTCATTCGTTTAACCTTTACTTCTGCTATACTAATATATTTTATCGTACTCCAAACTTAGTACTATCTATTCCTATAGTCCACTTAGGTTCATGTTATCATATTCATACTATTATAGAAAGATTTCCACACAATTAGGTATTTCTTAAAAATTTGGAAGCATAACAGCTGCCCGAGTTATTAACGCAAAAATTTTAAAATTGTAAAACACTTCTTTAATAGATCATCATATCTCTTGGACCCTTTCAGTCCCCTAAATATCATCCTATCATCAATATCTATCAAACAGCAATCACAGGCCTTAAGCCATAATTAAGAAAACACATAGAGCCTTAGGCTCACAAACATCCACATGAGGCATACATACACAAGAGGTTAACAAATGATTAATTACAACATAGCTTGTCTATATATACATAAATACAATCCTATGTCCCTTTATACATCACACCTATTTTTCTTACCTAAGTATATAGAGTGAAAAAACTATACAACTATACATGATCAACCTTTTCAAAAAATGACCTCTAAACTCCACTGCATGCTCTATGAGGCTACATCTTTATTCTTGTTACCTACACACCAAAATAGGTATGCTGAGTATATTGTACTCAATGGTGAATTCAAACATTAAAAACATGTCCAACCATTTATCCATTCATAATATTCTTATTTTCATCTAGTTCTATTATCTAAGTTTAACCTAGAGTGCTATCATGTAGAATTACCATTTTGCCCTTAGGGTGTTTTTGTATGTACTTTATCCATTTAATCAATATAACTCTTGTAAATTATGTTTTTAGGTTATTATTAATTATTTCATACATAACCTATACTATTTTAAGCCTTTAAGTATTATCAATGGAAAATTACCAAAAAGCCCATGTGTTATATTTTATAGCCATATGCAAATTTTATTAATCTTGTTTAATAGACTCAATTAGCCTATCTAAGGAGATAACCCTGACAGACACTAAATCTAGAGGGAAAATAAACTAGTGCAGTGGTCCCCATTCTGGACCTGTGCCACTGCACTAGCTCAATTGAATTTTGGCAACCAAGGTGCAAATAACAAGGAGTTGTCTACCTAATAGACTAGTATGTCCAATAGACTAGTGCAGTGGCCCTCAGAGACCTATATTGCTACACCTATATTAGGTAAAATATCAGTGATGAAGTTACTGTGTCTGCCCAGTAGACTGGTCTATCTAACACATTAGTGTAGTGGCTTTTTAGTACCTATGCTATTACATTAGCAATATTAATTCTGGCACCAGGTGGTAAGGATAGAAAGTTGTCTACCTAAAAAACTTGTATAGTGGCCCTAATGGGGACCTATAACACTGTACTAACCCTATTTGGAAAGTAGATAGTGTAGTAGCTGCTAAGGATCCTTGAGTTGACTAGGTAACCCATCTAGTGGCTGCCTATTTAATGGGCCATTTAACCTCAATCTATGTCCATTTCTTTATTGATTAACTTTTTATAATATTACAAACTCAAAAACAGATAGTTATAATTTTTGCAACACAGTTGGAATTTAGCCTAATCTAGTATGGTTGCAAACTGGTTGTATCAGGTGAATTATCAAAAAATATATACAAGGGAATAATTGCCAATAATTATGATGCATTATGCTAGATTTTATTCCATAAGTATTTCATAATTTTAGGCCATTTACTATCCAATGGATTTATTGGTTAAGGTAATGGTCATTTTAGGAAAGTTACAGGTTATTGCGGTAAGGTTTCACTAAGTTTTTCAGGTTCATTTCACCTTATTTTTCAGTGTAATTTTCAACATTATTTACATCAAGTTCAATGGACCTAAGCTAACAAATTATAGGCCATATACAAGGCCAAAATTAATTCAAAATTCCATTACCATCCATTACAAGACATAGCCTTCAAAGGCACACAAATGAATATGTTTTTCATTTACAAGCCATAGCCTTTATAAATAAAGTTACCAGCCACTGTTTATACTTTATTCCTAACCAAGTTTGGTTCATTATTCATACCATTTCCTAATTACATGACATGCCATTTTAGGGTATACATATTACATTATTTATGCCAAGATAGCTAAGCTAGTCATGCTCTTATGCTCATTCTTTAGTACACGTAACTTAATACACATATCATGCACTTTGTCATGCCATTACCATTAAGCTAAATCTTGGGTAGAACTAGCCATTTGACCTAATCATGCATTCTCATAGTGTTCATCATACCATTATCCATTAATCTATAACAAAAGTACACTTACGTATATACCTTTACACTTTTATGCCATTTAAGGTAGCAAAAGCCTAGCACATGCTTCGACCACCATTAGCTTTTCATGCCTCCATGCATTACTCAAAGTTATGCCATGTCATGTCATCATAGGTCTAAGGCACATGTATTTCTAGCCTTAAACACTACCTAAGACCACACTAAGCAAACCACACACATTCACATTCATAAAATAAGCTCATGGCTACACCCATACTTTACACTAATCATGCCATTTTTCCATTTCTTTGCAAACAATGCCAATTCCTTTCAATACCAAAATGATCAATTTAGAACTTAAGTATCCTAAACACACTTCAACATACCACAAGCCTATACACACCTCTTAGTCAAATTCTAGCTTAACACTAAAATTAGTTATTTTCATTAAGTAACCATACCGTGCACATTCCTTTATGCTATAGGCTATAACTATACAAAGAAAAACCTATCCAAGCTAATTCAAGAATTCCAACCAACCCTAACTCAAAGGAGAAGCTATTGAAAATTAGAGGGCATGAATTGAATGGTTGAATTCACTTACCTCACTCACTTGGAGATGAATTGCCACCATTTGAAAGCTTCTAGCACCTTCATTCCGACCCTCATGAAAGCTTTCTCTACCTTCTTCAAGCTTTTCCTTGCTCCCATATCCCTTAAACACCATGCACACATGTCTTCCTAGATGTTAGGCCTCTCAAACAACCAATTCTAGCGAGAAAAATCAAGGAAAAACTCAAAAAACCATAAAAGAACTCACCTTGGTAGCTCGCTAGACAGTTTCTGACCATGAAATCATTAAGGATTTTTAATTTATTCATGGGAGCTCCTTTTACCTCCATTCTTTTGGAAATTCCTTAACACCTAGGAGGAATTTTTGGTTGTGATAGGATTCTATAACAACTAGGAGAAGGTGATGAAAATAGCTCCCAAAGCTATCTATGGCGTCGATTTCCAGCAATGAGAGGAAAGGAAATTTTCTTTCTTTATGAGTGGATTTTTCCACTTGTCACTATGCTTTGCCAAGTGTCATGGCCTTTAGGCTAAATGGCCAAGTGCGGGTAGGTCTAATAGCCATCGAGCCATCTCGAAATGTCTCGATTTTTTTAGCAAACTTCAAAAATCCACCAAAATTCACATGGACCTCAAAAAATTACATAATTATTTTAAACTTTATATTTTAAACCCCTCTGTATGCTGATAATTTTTGCGACCAAATTCCATCGATAGGGTAATTTTTAGATTACCTCGATTTGTGTGCCAACCTAAAAAATTATGAGAATTTGCAAACAACCTCGAAATTCAAAAATTCTTTCACTAATAGACTTAGTGGAATTTTTGAGCTTTAGGATCCATTATTTTTGGGTTCGTCTAGGCACATCTTGGGTTATTCTCGCCCTATAAAATTTTTATTACACAGAAGGGGAGCTTATAATCCAAAATGAATTATTGGTTTTGTGAAATTTTTAAATTTTGGTTTTTCCATCAAATTAAAGCCCTTTGAAGTTTTATGACCAGTGCCACTACCTCGATTTATCTGCAAGTGACCCGGTACCCTGGGCACACTTTTTGGACCCAATGGCACCATTCATGGAGCCTCAAAATACAGACATTACATAAACTCTTAAAACTCACATAAGGTAATCATGAAACATAATAAGTGTAAGTATTTAAACATATATTTCTACACATCATACAAAGATATGTCATACAAAATTAAAGCCATATAACATTCAAACACCTTATCGTATATTGAAATTAACTTTCCATATAATTAACCTCATATCTTATCTTTAGTCTCATTATAACAAGTTATTATGCCCATACATAAGGATACATTAAAATCTAGATTAGATAACAAGGACACATTAGACCATTAAGATCCTCAAGACCACGTAGGCCTAACCACATCAGAATTAAAGGTCTACATATTAGACCCAAAGGTCACATATCATCATAAGACCCCAAAGGTCACAATCCACTTAAGATACGAAGGTTACATATCAACATAAAACCTAAAAGTCAACATACTGTGCCTAAAGGTCACGTAAAGGTATAAAAGTGTAATGCCCAAAAACTGCAGTTTCATGAATAGTACTTATCGAGGAATGAATAGTGTGTCCCTAGTGACTGGCTAACACTAAAGAGACCGAAGGGGAAGTTCAAGTCATAAAATTGAGATGGGAAAATAATGATAAAAATGAAGTTATTAGCACTAACCCCTTAACCAATTAAAATTTTCATGTTAAACACTAATGAATAGTGACTTGAGTTTGCATTGAGATGGAAAGTGGTCGGGACGTGCCCAGACTAACCCATAAATGACATGACCTGAAGGTTAAAAATTCCAAAAAACACAATGGTGTTCAAATCAAAATTTTCTAACATGGATTAGCATTTTATTTGAATTTCTTAAAAATGTGAGTGAATAGTTAACCTAGTTCCCTTTTTGCTTTTGGACTTGAGATTTTTGGGGTCCTTGAATTAAGAATTCTTGTAATATTTTGCATTGAAAGAAATAATTTTTGAGGTCTTGAACATTAAAATCACATTTTTATGTTTAAATAAAGGAATAATCTGGACCACTAGATCACCACATGGCATGACCTGGGTTGTCCACACTCTTACTATAAAAGGGAGTATGTGTATGTGTGTGCCACATGTTTGAACCATCATCTTCCTCCCCCTAATTCCTCTATAGGATGATGTCATTACTTCTCCCTCATCCCTTTCTTTTTTCTTCATTATGTCCTCAATTCAAGCTACTTTTCTACAAAATGATACTCTTAATTTTGTCTCTATAGTCTCTTGAACACTATTATAGTGAGAGAAATCCAAAGGAATGCCTAATTTGAGAGTTTTCAACACTTGATAAATAGTGACAAATTTGTGGTAGTGATTCTTTTTGAAGTTTCATATTTTTCTAAGGTAGTATTTAAGGTGTAGATGATAGATATGTGATTAGATTTCAATTTGGACATTTGTAAAATTTATTATGATTTTTCTACAGTAAAAGCCTATTATGTTTGTAGAAAAAGATAAGGATTTGTTAAAGAAGGTGCTTTGCATTTGCAGTGTTTTGAAGCCTATTGTAAGTGAATTTAATGAAAAAATTATTTTATGTCACTCATTTGTGTCATTAAAGTATGTGTACATGTGTATAGAATAGTTAAAATGTGTGTAATTATGCATGGTGAATTTGTGCATGAGATAAATTGATGAAAATGAGTGTATATACATGTAGAAAAGAATGAAAAATTGTGTATCTAAGTGTGTGTGTGTGTGTGTGAAGTGGCCAAATTGTGTGGCCATGGAGTGTAAGTGTGTGCATTAATGGTTAATGGCATTTGGTGTGTGAATAAACTTATTGTTAGGTCATGAGCATGATTGGAACAAGACATTGATGAGAAATAAGGTCTATGTATACTTTAGTATGATAGGTAGATGATGTGCATCTAGGTTGTATGTATGTGTACATGAGCTAAGGGAAGGTCATTGCATGAATACACTTAAATGTATGTGGTAACTATGATGGAGATAAAGAATTATGGATAACTGAAGCACATGTGCTTTTTGGTAACATAGTTGTATGGCGAAGCATGGAAATAATGTTACATTTAACCTAACAATGGATTAAAAGCCACGAGATTATGTTAATGGATGACACCTATTATTGTGGTGTAAATGTATGATAACTAAATGAAGAGAAATCAGGAAATGAGATAGGTAGGAGCAAGCATTGAAATGGTTAAGCAATAGCTAAATTAAAATAAATGAATGTAACTTCGTATAGCATAAAATCAATCATAAAATATGGAATAAAAATGAGAAAATGTCTAAGTCAAGTAAACCATAAATGATAATGAAATTGGCTTATATTTGCTAGACCACATACTAAATAGGTTGACCTATCAACTATAGAGTTAGCACCTGCTAGTGTTTTTGGTTTGTAAGGATCATTGCCTATCATATGGCAAGTGTAGCTGCCGAGGTTCTGGATCTGAACCCTACAAATCCCTTCCATTAGGCCACACCCTAGTAACTAATATAGAGTGTTACCCTATAATAATATGCTTTAACTTGGGTGGTTATGACCTATTTAGTCAACTGAAATAATAAGATTAGCTAAATCTAATCAACAATTTCATCATCATAAGAAAATGGTTTCACTAAACAAATAGCCTAAGATAAAATTTTGGTGGCATAACAGCTAATTAGAGGGCTGTCAAAAATTTTTACTTGTATAAGAAATATTTTGTATTCCTACACATTTGTCACACTATGACTACCTCAGTATCAGGATATAATAAATTCATACCCCAATAAGACATTTGGTTTATCACCCTTATTGCGACTCAAGAACACAACTAAACTCTCTTTCATGAAAAAGAGTTGTATAGGGTTCTCCTAACTAGATTTAGACTACCTGTACTCAATTACACCTACATGCATACCTATTCAAGAATTTGTATGCCTATCTATTAAACTTTCAATGCTCCTCATGTTAAACTACTTCATTGCTCAACATGTCATGTGTGTAAAATTACACATCAAGAAAAAGTCTACTATATTGTATGACATTCACATAATTCCCTTATTATGCATTAAGATAAATTGAAAGTAGTCGGCTAACTAAAATGCCAAGATGTGCAAGGAATTTTGGACACGTCTGTCTTAGTAAGGGTGTCCGTCTTCAGTGTTCTCTCATAACTTACACGATAGATAGAAAACAAAGTTAACATCTAGAAACCCAGATATATTGTTCATGGTGAAATACATATATATAAGTATTTAGATGAAATAAAGACCTAGTTATGCATATCACCATACTAGTGTTCATATCAGTAACTTTAAATGTGCATGGTGTACTAACTATTATATCTTAGCTTAGGTGTTTTATTATATATCTCGTGTCAAGCATTTCTATGGTATATAAATATGGGTCGTATGCAACTATTTCTAATTAATATACATTACCATGCATTACTTGTTTGGCCCTTTTGTGTTTCCTTTGCCAAATGTATATGTATATTTCATGCACTCATGGCATGCTTCCATCTTACTAATGTTACTAATTGATGAATCATTACTTACTAGATGAACTTCATGTTAATAATTATGTTGTATTGTGATAGAGGAACCATACAATTCTAAGTTTAATATTTTGTTTATATTGTTGTCGTGGCTCTTCTTCTAATTCATTATATCTCCATCATCTTATAACTCATGGGTCTAGTATCTTTAATTCTATAGACCAATGTATACATTGTAATACGGTTTGTTTCATATTTCCTTATTAACTTTATTCCTATCTAATGAAAATATTCCTTAAATTTAGCAAAATAACATAAGTAGAGCCTTTGGTAACCTAATCTCAAACTGATCTTGAGGAAAGGTAAATGGGCTGATAAGCGATTAACTATAAGTTGATAAATAGATGATAAGAATCTATAGCCTTAGCCACTATTACTATCAATAGCACATATGGCACTTGTGCCGAGCTAATAAGCTAATAACTATAAGCTTATAAAGTTGATAAATAGCTATAAAGTGATAAGTATCTATAGCCTTAGCCACTGTTATTGTAAATAGCTTATATGGCATTTGTGCTGAGTTGTATACTATTGCATATTTGCAAAATATCCCTCTCTAGCATGCCAAAGCTACCCTTACCTAAGTTTAATAAGGTTTGCCATAGGCTTTTTATAATGATTTCATGTTTATCAGGTTTATTGCCATGCTAGATTTATTATTACATGTTTTCATACACATAATGTTGTTACTTAACAATGTTATGCATATGGCTTATATGTGACTGACCATGCTATAAATGACTAGCATATATATAAAAGTTACTAATTCCTCCAAGAACTCAATCTCATAAAACTATATTCTTACTTATTTTGTCTGTGTATCACTGATGCACCATTTCTATATTATATCCTATGTGTTCCCAATGCAATGTCTGTACCTTGTGTTCTGTGTGTCTCTAGAATAACCCTATTCATTTATTATTAGCTCATGTTAACTTTTGAATATGTGTTAGGTATGACTAAAGCATTTAAAGTTTTATGTATAAATAAATAATACATCACAAGGTAGTATACAATTGGTACAATGCATGTATTTTGCATAATGAATCTTACCACACCACTTATGTTAGTTTATTAAGTATATGTGTATGATTAACATGTTAAATAGGACATGTATTGAATGAATATATAAAACATAATTGCCATTAAAGATAAGTTTATTAGGATGACTGTGATAGAATAGCTTTTGTGTATGTTGATATCCTTATTCACTATCTAAAATATTCATGCTCACGTTTGATTATCTAAAATGAGTAAACTTACTTATACTATTGAAGTTTATGACTAATCTCATACATACAAATCTATTCTAGTTACTCATTTAGTTAATTATTGTCTTTATAATTTCTTATCTATCTTTACCTTTTATTTAAGACTTTCTTATCTGTAAGTGCCAATGCTCTGCTTAACTTTCTCATTCAAGGTCTTCCATAGTTGTTCTCATAATAATTATCATTGTACAACCTTTTTATACATGACTTTAATTTTGTAATTGCATCATAAGATATATAAAATATCCATTCTTTCATAAATTTCAATTATTTCTCATTTTAAAAACAACTGTGTTTCATAGTTCTTATGGATACATGTGTGTGTAACTTGCAAAACTAAAGCTAGTAGGTAAGGAAGGACTTATACAATTGATTTGCATAAATTTCCTTAAGTATAATCAGTATGTATAAATTGTCTTAATCGAGGATTTTTAACACAAACATGGTGATTTTTAGAGGTTTGAGTGAATTTTAAAATTTTCTCAAAGTTTCAACCAAAATCGAGTATTTCGAGAAGCTCAGGTGGCATGTGTCACCACTCGAGATGTCCTAGCCACTATAAATACCCCTCATACAACCTAAACTTCCACTTAGCAAAGTCCACTCACCCCTCCACCATTTTCTCCTTTCTTCTTCCTCACCTGATGTCACTCCTCATTTCTTTCCTCCATTTTCATGGCTTTTCAAGCTTAATTCAACACCAAATTGCCATAAAAAAATTCCATTTATGAGTCTAAAATTAGTCTTTAAAGGTTTGGAAGGCCATAGCCAAGCCTAGAATTCAAGAAAATTCAAGGTATCCTAAGTGTATGTTAAAGGGAACTTGAAAAACCAACTTTATGTATAAGTGTTCTTTTTCCTTTATTATTTTATTTCCTTAGGGATTTCATCATCTTAAGATCCCTTATATTCATAGAATTACAATTAGAGCCTTATGGAATTTTTAGTGATTTTTTTAAGCTATGTTTGTGAATATATAGGCTAAGGGAGAGATAGTGTTCAATAAGGGGATTAAGGATGCTAAAGTGTAGAAAAAGCTTCAAAGGTGATATGGTATATGAACTTAACATATTTAAGGCATGCCATTGTTATTTCAAGTGTAAAGTGTGTTAGAATAGTGTATGGAATTCATGGTTTTGGTTGTTAGTGTGTGTGTAATGATAAACTAAAACTGCTTTAATGTTAATTCCATGATAAATGAATGATTTGTGGGTTGTTTTGATCGAAGAAGTGCATGGAAGGTCATAGCCCCTCTTTGGCCAAGAGGGTGTGTGACTATGTGTGATGTGTTATGGCATGTAATAATAGTGTATGTGATGATAAATTAGGTGTATGTTATGGGATTTAATGATATATGTATGTGTATAGTGGAAAAAGGCATAGTCTTGGATAATGTATGGTATGGCTGAGAGGTGTGATTGGCATTTATGGCATGTATGTTGTGTATATGTTGTGTGAATCATGATAAAAATTAGATGTTGGCATAGGAATGTAAGTATATGTGTTGAATATGGTGAAATAATGTATATACTCGTGTGTGACATGTGTGGCTGAGGCATGTTTGGGTAGTTCAATGGCATGGCATGCATGATATAAGGTGTATGCATGTATATATATGCTAGTATGATGATATGGGACATGTATGTGGGATAACGTATGGAAAAATGCATGTGTATAGCTAAAAAAACTATGTTTGGTTAAGAGGTGTGTGCTATAGGGTAGCATGGTAAGCATGGCATGTTATAGTAGGTAATGTGCATGAATAACGTAATGGCATGAGCATATGAGGCATGGCATGAAATTTCATGGAGTATGTACAATTAGGTGTGGAAATATGGCATGTAAAATGGTAAGTTTGGTATGGAAAATGTGACTAAAAATTGACATCTAAAGTAGCTTGTAAATGGATTTGTGAAGCTTAGGCAAAAGTGACCTAAAATAGCCTAAACTTATGTTGCTAGAAGTATCTCATGTATAATGAAATTGGAATGGCTTTGTAGGCAAATATGAATGGCATTATGATATGTATAATGTGAAAGGAAATGTGGCCTATGTTGACAAGTTGTCTTGGTATGAAATGGTGCCAATGAATAGTGGCTATGGGCCTATAATTGCGTACAATAATGAGAAAAATGACCTATAATTGTCCTATTAAATGGATCATTTAGGAAGTGGCCTATGAATGGTACTTAAAATGCATGCAATTGGACTTAAATTTATGGCATGAATTGGACATAAACTTGACTTATAAATGCCTATTAAGAAGACCTAAAACTGTTGTTCGAAAATGATCTGTAATTATCTAGTAGGATTAAAACAGACCTATAACTATTTCTATCAAAATTTGAATATCGAATAAAATTCATAACTGATTGTCAATGAATTATAGATATTATAAAATGTTGATCTGTAAGTAAATGGACATGAAATTGAGACAAATGGCCCATTAGTTAGACACCCACTGGATGGGTTAACCTATCAACTAAGGGATTAGCAACCGTTAGATATTTTTTTTTGATT